>OZ010597.1:80888088-80895588 GCA_963932145.1 Acanthosepion lycidas | reverse complement strand
TATATATATATATTAATGATACTGTATAATATAAATACACACACACATTGACATATATATTAAAGACACTGTATAATATATATATATATATATATATATATATATATATATATATATATATATATATATATATTAATGATACTGTATAATATAAATACACACACACATTGACATATATATTAAAGACACTGTATGATATATATATATATATATATATATATATATATATATATAATATTAGTGGTAAATATACATATATATGCAAAATCCACAGGTGCATATACACACATGTATATTTTTTTGAATAAAAAATTCCGAGAGGATAGAATCCAGGTATATAGATATATATATATATATATATATATATATATATATATATATAATACAATGTAATATAGATATATATTAAAAAAATAGGCCATGTGAGTAGTGCTGAAAAGAGAAAGAACAAGCAAGACACAGATAAATATTAAGTGATATGAAAGTATGGAAAATTGAATGAGAATGATCTTCCCATTTAAACTGAATAAAGTGTTTGGTTCCATTTTCTCAAAAAGTCTCCAAGTGTAGCACATACCTGATGAATGCCAGAGGTTGGAATGATTGAAACATGACTAGAACAACCAAGATGAACATGCGGGTCCAGATAAAAAAAATCATGTAATAATTCATGCTTTGTGCCTCACTTTTTTCTTGGTGCTTTTCATGTTGAATGATTGCAAAGATAATGTCTGGATGTTTTTACATATCTTAATGGATCTTGACAAGTCTATTTCTCTTCAGTACATTTTTTTTTTTTTTTTTTTTATTTCAATTAATTCTATTTTCCAAGTAGACGTAGTAAGCCTTAATCTGTTTCTAGTGTTTTAGACTCCAATTGATTATATAATACACTCTGTAACAGTGGGACATGTTTAAATGCAACGTTTATTAAGTGGGACTATTTATTATTCCTGTTCTTTGGTTGTCTCAAACCTATATTAAGCAGAATTTTAAGTCCCACTTAAACAAGAAAAATTTTGTAACTAATCAAAAAAAAAAAATGAATCCAACTTAACAAAGGTCCCACTTAAATGGGCTAACTAAAAGTGGTTTGATGCAGCAAAACCAGAGGAATAATAAATTGACCCACTTAATGAAAGTTTCACTCAAGTAGTGAAATTAATAGACGTTTGCAACAACCAAAGAATAGTAATAATAATAAAAGATGAACAATCAAACAATGTTTTAAGTTATTAGGTTGGTGCAAAAATAATGTCGTTTTCTCACATATATTACTATGTGAGAAAACGACATTATTTTTGCACCAACCTAATATTTATTTATTTCATCCTAATATCAGGTATTTTTAATTGAATCTGTGACCAACTAGTTACATTAGCATTCCATCCATAAGACCCAACTTAAATCTCACCCTAGCGAATTTGTCTTTATTACTTTTTGAAAATAATTGCCCTAAGGAAACAATCCCAGAATGCAGTGCAGTTGGTAAGTGTCTGAAATCCATATCCAACATTCACCAAGTCTTATGAGATTGGGTAGATGAAACTGTTTGAAAGTCGTCAATAGAGTAAGCTTGCACAAAGTTACAAGTCATCATGACCAAGTATTTGAGTGTAATGGTCTTGTTTCATTAGAAATCACACTAGATTCTGTCCTCTCTCTCTCTCTCTCTCTCTCTCTCTCTCTCTCAGAAACTTTAAGGTTGGTCACACATTCAATTAAAAATACCTGACATTAAGATGAAAGAAATAAATAACTTAACACATTGCTTGATTGTTAATCTTTTCATGGTTGAAATTGCTAATGACTTCAGTTGTTAAATCTAAAAGTAAAAGAAAAAATCATTAGACACTTAAACTTAATTCACACTTAAAATCAGTCAAAGTTATTGAAATACCCTTTATTAATCAAAAAATTAATAATAATTAAAATTTATAAATTATTACGTCCAGATCAAAACAAAAGTATGGTATTATTCTTTTTATCATATTTATCTCGTTACCTATCAAAGATCATTTCTCACCACCTTTTATGTGTAATGTTCCTTCTGTAGATTGGCAGTAATGGCTCTCCATAATTTCCTGTCCTTTAATAAAGTTTGTCTTATTGTTCTCACCAAAACTTTGTTCTGTCGACTCAAGCTCACTCTCTCCCTCTTGCTTCCATTCTGTCCTGTGAGTATCAAATTTTCTTAGCCTTCTTTCTATGTCCTAGAAATTCAAACTATCCTTTTCTGATGTTGTGTATCAGTTATGTGCCATGTGTGATACATGCTTAGGCGATCATGTATCTTTCGATACATGACTGACAAGGCAGATTTTTTCCCACAGTAGGTTTCCATTTCTTTCTGCGGTAGTCCAGTTACCATTTAAGGCTATAGAACTCAGTCTGTCCTGCTATTTACTCATAGCTGGGGGGAAAAGAAGAGAATTCATACCTTTCCCAAGGGTATTAGCACATAAGTGAATGTAATGGATTTGACTGGAATTCGAACTCGGCTCTCCAATTCCTCAATCCGAGCCACCATCCATTACTCCACCATGCCTCTTTAATGTTGTGTATAAGTGTCCTTTTTGTTTTCCATTTTCTCCAAAAACTTCATCATTTATCACATATTATGGTATTCTTGGTATCCTTCTGCAGAACCACATTTCTGTTGCTTCATGTCTCTTCTTCATCTGTGAGGAGATTGTCAAGCATTTACTGCCATATAGGAGAACTGATATTATGTAGCAATTCAGTACTTTTTTCTTTGTTTTTAATGAAACTTTTCTGTTACTTTGCTTAGGATGTCATTTTTTGCTTAGTATGTCATATAAAACCTGGTCTCTATCCAGGCTGTTACACGACAATGTGATTATTAACAAATATATTCTCTACTGAATAATTATATCAAAGTTTATATTTTCAGCTAAAGTCAATTACCACTTAATTGAGGACAGATAGTTGATCTTCTGAGATTAGAAGAATGCAATTTAGATTTTACTATTAAAGTTTATAATTGTTACTCCAGTGAATAAATTCTTCCTACAGCCATCTTTGTTTTCCTCTTGGGAGTCCAAGTTGATATTTTCCTATTTCTTTTATACAACGCAGTAACTACATTATATAATATAATATATAATTATTTGGGTGGAAAGAATGTTCCCAGAGTTTCTAAATAGATTTAATCTTCTGCAAGTCCCAAGAACTTTTCTTCCAAACAGATGTTTTATATAATTGAAGATGTGCAGATAACGTAGTTGTTATCAACAGGGATAGTGTAATGGAGGACCTGAGTTCAAATTTTGGGCTAGTCTGCTGCAGTCACTTTCACACAAATGCTGACTGAAAAAGGGTATAAATATATCTCTTCCCCACTCAGCCATGGGCAAAATAGCATAGTTAAATATGCTTTCTAGCCCTGGATGGCAACCAGTCTAAGAGAAAGAAGTCTCTGAATTCCAAACCATAGCGAAGGCAACAGGAAACCAGTCCATTATGTTTTCCAAGAGGGCAAGCCACAAATAATGAAAAGAAATATGTAGAAAGCCTGAAGGAACACAGCATTTTGTTGAATATAACTATATCATATAACTGCATATTATTTAATTTAAATATAGAGTAGAAAATAAAATTTACTAGTAAATACAATTCAATTGCAATCAGGTCTCCTGATAAAACTCTGAGTAGGGATGAGATGATTGATCATTTATTTATTACCGTCAATGCTCAATCTCTTTATACTGAGCACTGTAATTACAATGGCTGCTTGCCTTAAAAATGATATCCTATAGAAATAAATCTGTTTGACCATTTTTTTGAAGATTATAGGTGGAAGGTAAGCCAGAAACTGGAAGAGTTTTAGCAGCAAGAAGAGAGTGAAACAAAATTACTTGAATAGAACTGACAGAGAGAGAGAGCTTCATTTAATCCTTTCAATCCTAACGGTAAATATTTGCACCGAGAAAATATCTATTAATAAAACCAGTTGTTAATTTCTGTAAGTAACCTTAAGTGTTTGCTACATTAACTCTTTGTCCCACTCATAATAAATTTTGTTTTAAACACATTGAATGTAAAGATTAGTGTTTATTATAGGGATCATGAAATCATTAATATAAAAAAAATTATTTATTCAAAAAGGTCCACTTGATTGATTCATTCATTGTCTATGGCCTTCCAACTCTTTACAGGTTATTTGAAACCAGAAAAAAAATTTAATTGTAAATCATTTGTTGATCAGGAATCTATATTTTATGATATGGCCATAAACCTTAAAAAATGTCTTGAAAAGGAGAAAGTTTTTGCCTAAGGAGTTTACAAAGATCTACACAAAGAACAAATCTTGTCTGAATTTCTGGGATGAGGAATTATTATTATTTACACTGTGGACCATTTTTCTCATCTTTGTTGTCACTGTTAGAATGATTTATCCATTGTGCCCTCCAACATTCATCAAGTGTATGTCAATCCAGGTAACCAACAGGGACGTCCAAACTGCACCTTTTATTTAATCTACATAGGGGAGACTGTTCTTGTCCCACTGCCCATGTCTAGGGATATCTTGTCTAGTTCTTATTTTTAGTACTGCTCAGTTATTGCTCACTCTGATGCAGGATTCAGCTTTAAGTTCTCCACAAAGAATTATCCTGTGGGACAAAAGCCTCATTGTGTTTGTTTGTGGATTTGATAACATAGTAATGATGATATCAATGCCTGGGGCCAGTCAGGAACAAACTGAGCAATAATTGAACAGTACTAAAAATAAGAATTATGCAAGATATCCCTAGACATGGGCAGTGGAATGAGAACAGTCTTCCCCTATAGATTAAATAAAAGGTTCAGTTCAGAATACCCTGTATGTTTCCTGTTGCAAACATAAATCTGTTGAAGGCCAGAGAACACAATGATTGAAACATTGGTTAGGGTTAACAACAACAAAGATGAGGAAAAAAATAAAAATAACCAGTTGACTGCTCTCTCTCTCACTCACTCACTCACTCACTCACTCACTCACTCACTCACTCACACACACACACACATTGTAAATACCAAAATCCTTTTATTACCTCATCAGGTTTACATAGTTTTCAGAGTTGTCCTTTTCCTAGACTGGTTAACACCTAAGTATAAAAAAACTAGTCCGCCCTACTATTTATCCAAAGTTGGATGTTTTTGAATTCAGAGTTTTTCCTTCTTCTAGACTGGGTACCACACAAGGCTATAGGACCCATAGGCTCTTCTGCTATTTATAGGGAGAGAAGAGATGGATTCATAACTTTCCCAAGGGCTTTTATGCATAAGTAAATGTAATTGAATGGAATTGGAACACTGCTCTTCGACTCCACAAACTGAGCTGAAATCCATTACTGCACCAATTCCTCTAAAATAAGGAAAAAAGAGGTGAATAATGTAAACAACAAATATTCTGTTAGAATTTTTATTACAGTATATTGTAATAATTCTTCTGTTTTATTATTAACTATTTTTATTGATCTCTTATTGTACCAAACAAGATGTACAATAAGAAGAAATCTCCTTGGAATCCATCACAAAACTTAGTATAAAAAAAAATCAGTTGTGACAAAATGTCAGCTACAACGATGGTCAGACTTGATAGATGGATGGCAGCCAATTGTATTTTCTTTTTAAGCTACAGTTTGAAAACTGGAAGAGAAAAATATAAATGTGCTATACTATTTTAAATTCATTAAAGGGTGAATCGTGGTTTAAAAATGTTTAAATAGAAAAGCATTGTACCAAAAATAACCATAGATAACACTTTATTCTTTTAATGTGAAGAGAACTTTTATTTGTCGTCATATTTCAAATTCATTTATGATTTGAAATTCAAGCAATTATATTTTGAAGAAATATGCATATTTGTGCATGGAACTTTACACACACACACACACACTGTGTGTGCATGCATGTGATATGTGTGTGTGTATGTATATATATAAGATTTAACAGTTAAGTAATCTTTTATATATATATATTTGTGTGTATATATATATATATATATAATTTAATTTAAAGAAAAACAGACCACTTTAAGGCTCCATTTGTAATAATTTATTTCAGCAGAGAATTTTATTTTTCTCAAAATCTTCACTTTCACAAGCTGAGACGAAAAAATATACACACACATATATATATATATAAATGTGTGTGCATATATATATATATATATATATATATATATATATAAAAATGTGTGTGTGTGTGTTTATATATATATATATATATATATATAAAATGTGTGTATACTTATATATATATATATATATATATATATATATATATATGTAATATTTTCATGTTTAAAACATGCCAAGGAACAGGTGTCCTTCATTAAATATTCTCAAATGACCAAAACTATTTGACAAAAAGTTTAAATAAAACAGGACATCTACTCAAACACATGTATCTTTTAGATGTCTCATATATTGTGATACGTAATAATGTTAATTATGGAAAATTTGGTGATCACACTATATCATTCCTTGTAGCTCCTCCAACAAGGGCAGATATATGGTTGAACCTTGACATGAGACAAATTTTCTTCGTTAATATTCTTGAATGCACAGGAAGATAGATGTAATTCACATTGTATAAAAAAATCTTGGCATCTAGCTAAACAAGGGTATCCACGAAAATATAACATCATAGTAATATAAAATGTCAGATCAAAAATAAAATTCATTAATTTCTAAAAATTTATTTACATACTTCTTGTTCAAAGCTTTACAGCTCATACCTACCATAGCATGGATAAAGGGATGAACCATACTTATTTGCTTCATATTTCACTAGTAAGAAAGAAGTGTCATTTGGATAACTACTTCCCAAGAAGATCCTTTCATCTGTGGAACAGAGTTTGGAAAAAATGCTTCCCTGATCATTACAAACTTAACCCCTTCAAATCCAGGATCAGCTATTACCTATTCTATGTATTATGTCCATAAAAATAACTCCATTCAGTAACCCTCTACCTTGAGTGGCTCTTGGGCCTTGGCTTAAGTGTGAAACTGTGTTAAAAAAAGTAAATAAATAAATAAAATATGTGTATGTCTTAACTTTCACTTGCTACCTTTGATTTCTGTTACAAGCTACAACTTGTAATAAGAACCCGAGGCACAAGTGAGAGAGGTTAGGGTGAGGAGAATCAGGCCGAGAGAGACTTGGGACAGCTTGTGTTACCGTGTCTCTCTGGGACTTGTTCTACCACTTTCTTACTCCGACTGATCGCCACTCTTTTAAGTATGGAATGAGAAGAGAAAATGTTTGGCCCACATTAACCAAGGCGACTTGACTAACACGTAGCGTGAACATCATCATCTGCTTTTCAGTTAAGAATCTGATTTTATCTGGGTTCTCTCTGTGATTATCACGCGGTGGTCGCTTGGACCAATGCGGCTAGCCAAAAAATGCCAAACTCTTCTATAGGGTTGGTTCTTACCGATATGTTGCATCTTGGTAAGCGAAAAAAGACAATGTCGCTTCCAGACGAAG
>OZ010597.1:80794096-80876596 GCA_963932145.1 Acanthosepion lycidas | reverse complement strand
TGTACAAGAATGTTGTTTTTGATAAAAGTTAAAAAATAACCATAAATATATAAAAAATGTATATATTGCCGAAAATTCCCTTTTCCACAATATAGCTATTTGTGCTGTTATAATACTTATTACCTAAACAATAATAAATTTTCTTTAAACATTAAACTATATTTAATCGCATCTCCCTAAGAGCTGTCGTGATCTGTGAATAAAAAGTATTTTTTAATAATTAATGTTTTCATTGTGCTAGTTTATTCAAACTAATTTCTTTGTCTTTTTTTTCCATTTTTTTCTTCCGCTATTGCAACATTTCAAACACTGCATTATTGATTTCATGCAACTTTTATATTTCAAACATATGGCTGACAATTCAGAAAAGTTAATGTGTATAAAAAAAAAAGTCAGCTATATTCTCATGCTTTCAAGATAACAGAGAGAAATAATAAGGATGATAACCTCATAGATAAGTAATGAAATAGAAGGTTTACTACATGAAGATACACTTAGCAATTGACTTAATACTAACTCTACTCAACCCCGCTTAACTCCACTTATTTACATAAACGAACGATTCCATTCATTTATGTCCTATATGACCAAGTCAAAACTTATCAAGAGCTAAAAAGGACAGGAAGATGTGGAGGGCGATGATTGCCTATGTCTTGAAGCACAGCATATAAAAGAAGAAGAATGGATCCATTAGAAGATGGCAGTAATTATATAGGATCATCAGAGATCCCTTATACACATATTTAAACATGGAAACATTTTTTCTTGCTGGAGTTGAAAATTCTGATTTTATTACAATTTTTGTCTGAATTATTTTTCAAGAACACATTCTGTTCATTGCATTGGTTTCTTTCTTTGTCTTTTAATGTTTTTCTGTTTTGTTTTATCACATTTTGGCTTTTATACACACTAACTTTTCTGAATAGTCAATCATATGTTTGAAATTTGAAGAAGGCCGAAGCATACAATGGCCAAAATGTTGTCAATATGACAACGAAGATGAGGATAACAGTCCGAATAATGTAAATAATGCAAGTAAAGATTTACTAATAGCTACAAAGTACAGGAAATTGTGGAGAGCCATGTTCATCAATATCCCTTCAGGATATTGGTGAACATGGCTCTCCACAATATTATGAATCCATAATATGTGGATTAATTTTTGTTTATTCTTTGTTTTGTTCATATTTCAGCAGATGCATTCTTCAGCCTTCCACTTAGAAGAAATTCTTAGGAAGTTAGGTTTTTTATAAGTACATGGAGCATCTGCGTAAACACTAGACTAAGGAACAACATTGCTGAGAAGTGATCCTATTCATAATCTGAATTTACTTGGCTATGAGCAAGTGGTCAACAACTTAGACTCACTGACAAATCTGCTTGTAAAATCTCAGTGCTCCATTTTTTACAAATTTTCAATATTAGGTGTAAGATAATCATAAAATGATTTGTTTAAGCTGTAAAATGTTGACAAAAACTGTTATTTACATTATTTACAAGTAGATTATTGTCACCATCTTTATTGTTATTATCATATTTCGACCATTGTGCCCTCTGGCCGTCATCAGGTGTATATCAATCTGGTTAACCTACAGGGAATTTCAAACTGCATCCTTTATTTTATCTATGGGGTTAGATTGTTCTCATTCCACTGGCCATGTTTATTGTCATTGTGCCACATGGTTAACAAATCTAGTTTTTATTATTCTACACTTTCAAGGACAGATATTTTCGTCTTTCTTGCTTCTTATAAAAGTGTTTTGACTGACAAGTTTTGTAGTGGCATGCTTGTTTTGTCAAGTCGATGTTGCATGCTGGGATCTGCAAATGTGGCTTGGTTTGTTATCTTTATGAACAACTTTATTTTAACAAATTCTTAGAACATTATATATTCACATAAACACAGATTACAACATGCAGCCGAAAGGAAGGCTGAAAAACATATTAGACAAAACACAGTGGTAAAAACAACAGTCCCCAAAATATGTGGATTAATGTTTTTTTTTTGTTTTTTTTTTGCACTCTTTTTGATAAAATGTTTTTTTTTTTTTTTGTTTTCTTTTTGGTCTTTGTTTTGTTCATATTTCAGCAGATGCATTCTTCAGCCTTCCACTGTTTATATTACATCTGGTGGTCATTAGATGTCCCTCTTCTCATTATTCAGACCAGTGTCTTCATCTTTGTAGTTTTTATTCTGATATTTTAGTTGATACTTTCTTCAGCCGTCTTTAAATATATGCCCTCTTTATTCTTTATATCGGTGGGCATTAGATGTTACACTATGTGCTATTCAGACTAGTATCTTCATTTTGTTGTTTTTACTTTAATATTTTTGCTGAGGTGCTCTTTAGCCTACAGGTGTATGCCACATCCAGCAGTCATTAAATGTCATTCTATACATTATTCAGACTAGTATCTTCATCTTTATTGTTTTTATTCCAATATTTTAGCAGATGCACTCTTCAACCTTCTTCAATTGTATGCTAAAATCCAGTGGTCATTAGATGTTGTCATATACGTTATTTAGACTAGTATCTTCATTTTGTTGTTTTTATTTCAGTATTTTAGCTGAAATCTTTTCCAGCCTTCTGGTGTATACCAAATTCAGTGGTCATTAAATTTCATTCTACACAAATCAGTATCTTAATGGTAATAGGAGGCATGATGGACTAATGGATAATGGCTCGAATTGAAGAATTGGAGAGCTGAGTTCAAAATCCAGTCAAATCCATTACATTCACTTATGTGCTAATACTCTTGGGAAAGGTATAAATCCTCTTCTTCTCCCCCCAGCTATGGGTAAATAGCAGGACAGACCAGGTTCTATAGCATTGGATGGCAACTCTTCTACTGCAGAAAGAAATGGCAACTCTACCTCGTCAGTCATGTATCAAAAGATACATGATCGCCCAAGCGTGTATCATGTATGGTACCTAACTGACTGACTGAATGGTAATATAAGTTGTTTCACTATATGAAACTATTTGGCATTCATTGTCTGAGAATTCATTATTATTGAGTTATGCTTTTCTTTCCTCTCTAGGCACCAGGCTGGGATCAAAGTGTAGTATCTGTTCTTCTCATCTCTAATGGTAATATTAACCGTTTACTTGTCATTCAACATTTATTGACAAAGGAGCCAGTGCTACTTTTGGTTGAAATTGATATAATTTTTTTATTAAAACAATTTTCTCAGGAAAATACCTTTTTCAAGTCTATGAACAGTTATCACTCTTTGCACTGTTGATGCGGGGAGTGGTTTCCTTCCTAACCTTTTGTTCAAAGTAGTATAAATGTCAGCATCTTGATTATGTCATTATTTTCTATCCAATTACATGTGCTATCCATTTTAGTCATTGCTGCTTTTGGAAGTCATCAATAGATGTGGTAAAGTTCTTTGTGATTCTGTAGCACTAGTTACCAAGGTTCGGAGAAGGATGGTCCATGCTAAGACCTCCAGGCTTTATTCACGATTGATCTGAGAAAACATTTGTATACAGCTGACAGTTTAGATATTTTCTGTGTGAGTTTGGCATCCATATTAAAGTCTCAATCTGATAAGGCTACTTAAGAACATGGCTGCCAACATAATTCAAATTCTATAATTTCCAGAGAGGCACTCTATATTACAATCTCATTATTTCAGAATTCACAATAAATCTTGCATATTTCCTAATCCCTTTGGGAGAGAGAAATCCATTTCACCTCTGCACTCTATTTCTTTCTGCATGCATGTCAGGACTCTATCATCAATTGCAACATATAAGGGCCTAACAGTTCAGTTTCTAGAAGTGAACAGTCCAGTTGATTTGATTATAGTGGTAAAAACTTGATCAGAATCAGACACGTTTTTCAGAAGAACTGATACAGAGAAGAGGTGCACAGCATGCAACAAAGTCACTAAACATCCTTCCTCACATTTATGAATTCAGAGTTGTCCTTCTCCTAGATTGGTTGCCAACAGAGGCTAAAGAGCCCATTTCCGCCTGCTATTTGACCTAAATCTAAAATGGGGAGAGATGGATTCATACATTTCCCAAGGCTTTTTATGCAAAAGTGGATGTAACAAAACTCAGCTTTCAGACTTCTTGTTCTGTGCCTCTAAGCCTTATACATCCAAGCCATTAATATGGATAATCCCAAGGAGGACGAAATCCGGAGAGCTCAGTGTTAAGTCAGACCAAATAATTTAATTTAAAGAAGAACAGACCACTTTAAGGTTCCATTGTTATAATTTATTTCACCAGAGATTTTCTTTTTCTCTGGATCATCAGACCTCACTTCCAAAGATGAAAAAATGAATTTAAATTTACACTTTTGAAGGACAGTATTAAGCTTATGTAAGGTGATATAGAGAGTGGTTAGAGTGTGATAGACATGATCAAAATTAGAGAGAGAAGGGAGAGATAGGAATGCTTTTAAATTTATTTTTATTACAATACCTAATATTGAGGAGGGAAGGTAAGGATCAGACATTGACCTATTTAATAGGTCAACTCACCAGAAATGATATAAAGAGAAAAAAAGAAAAAAGGGGAGAAGTAAAGATGTAAGAAATAAGAGATGAACTTAGGGTTGTGAGTTGACCTATTAATTAAGCCTAATTCATTTTTTCATCCTTGGAAGTGAAGTCTGATGATCCAGAGAAAAAGAAAATCTCTGGTGAAATAAATTATAACAATGGAATCTTAAAGTGGTCTGTTTTTCTTCAAATTATATAGGTAAAAAAATCTGTGGGTAAGTAATCTAAGTAGAGCCTTTTAATATAAAATATTAAAACTGATTCACAAAAGAGAGCTCAACATAATTTTTATTATCAAGCATATAAGTGAATTACAATTAATGAAATCCAAACATTTTACCTCATGCAGATGATCATTTTGTCCATTGGAAAGTAGTCTTTCCCTGGACTTATCGATGCAAATACATTTACTAAAATGAATAAAATCCCATGTTTCTTCACAGGAAATTTGAAAGGCAAAGGAAAGAAAGAAAAAAGAAAAAGGAAAGAATAAAAGGAGGGGGAGGAAGAATTGGCCTATAATAGAGGAGGGCGTTATATAGATATACAGGTGTAAAGGACCTAAGGTGGTTGTGGTGGAGTCAGGTACAGATGAACACAATGGTTGAAAATGGACACTGATATAAATGTAACCTATCAACACCTGTGCAAGGAAGACGAATGAACAAAAAACATTTTTTTAAGATTTCCTATGAAGAAATGTGGGATTTTATTCATTTTAGTAAATGTATTTGCATTGATAAGTTCAGGGAAAAACTACTTTTCCATGGACGAAAAGATCATCTGTATGAGGTAAATTGTTTTGATCTCATTAATTGAAAGAAAAACTACAACACATATCAATTTAGCATTTAATCTCCTTTGAAGTAGCCCCCTTCTGGAGCTCCACACTTTATCTAGCAGCATTTTCATTGATGGAAGCATTCTTGGGCCTCCATTTTTGGGATGGCAAGCAGCTACCTCATCACATTTCCTGGATTTCCTTGAAATCTTGTTCCTTTCAATTGAGACTTGACTTTTGAAAAGGAAAAAGTTGCAGGGGGCGAGATCTGGAGAATATGGTGGTTGTTGTACCTGGGGAATGTTGTACTTAGCCAGAAACTGCTGCACAAGCCATGGTCACTAATGGAATCTCTGGTGTGGTGAGATGACCACATTCTGCACACTTTCCTTCCAAGCACTGCTATAAACAATATAAGCAAATAAGAATGTTATAACTTAGTGTCCATGTGCAACAGAGTTCAAGACCGCTTCACTCTGCATACTTTAGCTTTGTTATCATAGCAACAGTCTCAATACTTTTTGATCAGACCTTTTGTGTGTGTGTGTATATATATATATATATATATATATATATATATATATATACACATACACACACACACACACACTAAGGTGGACACCAAGTGACAATAGTCTGTTTTATGCTTGAATGCAATATTGAGGCCATGTGCATTGTGTTCAGCAAGCTCTATTGTATTATCCTATTGGTTACTGGTTAGGTGGTTTTAAATTAATCTAGAGACTATTGATTAAAAATAATTCTGAATTTGAGTATGATTATTTGTATCTATTGTATAGTGTTGTTCATTAAAAAGGTAACTATACAATAGCTACAAATAATCACAAGAACTATCAAGTTCATTTTTATGTGTTTTCGTCCATCATGTCTTTTATGTGATATAGTCAATAATGGCTCTTCACAACTTCCTATCTATTGCAGATCTTAGTAATATTTGTCTTTTCACTGTCCCTCACACTCCCTGTTTTGCTATCCATTTACACAAGCTCATCACGTAGGTTACCATTGTCCCACTTGCCTTCAGTATGCCCTACGGATGTCAAATTTTCCAAGTTAGTTGTATTTGTTTAATGGCATATCAACCTCTATGGGGTATTTAATGCCAAAATCTAAATATTCATATGCAATTTTATTTTTGTGGGGGGAGATATTAATGGTTTTAGTGATACAAATCTTACTAATTAACCTATAGCTGGGGGAAGAAGAGGATTCATATTTTTTCCAAGGGTTTTTATAAGTGAATATAATGAGCGCAGCAGGAATTGGAACTCTGCTCGCTGATTAACAATTTAGAGCCATTATCCATTACACCACCTTCACACCCAAGCATAAAGCACCTGGTATTCAACCATCTAGGTACTGCAGTGATCATATGGAAACCTGTGTTTTAATATGATGTTGTTATAAACTCAATCTTTCCAAGCACTCTTTCCTCGGGTATGCCCAAAATTTCTGATTCTATACATCTTTTTGTTTCCAATTACCTTATAACTTTAATATAACGTTAAAAAAACAAAGAGATAAATAGAACCAAATGAAATAATCATATAATTAACTTTTATTTAACTAACAAAAAGCAGAGGATGACCAGAAAGCAGAACAGCAACTGGATTTAGCTTCCTGTGTCTCCTCGCTAAAAGTTTTACCAGTGTGAGGATTTCTGCATCCTCTGTCCAACTTCTGTTTGCTAAACCTGCCACTGCTACTCTTAGTAAACCCCCTCTTCAGTTGCAAAAGCCTTCACTGATCTGTGAGCACACATATATGTGCCCACACCAAATGTAGCCATTTTAGCAATGAGCTTACTTCTTGCAAAGTCAAATTTAACTCTCAAGAAGCTTTGTCCACTGGCTTGGTGAACTCAAGTGTGCCATTTACACCCAAGCAATCCAAATGGTTAGTTTGCTTGTCTCACAAATGGACCTGAGCAATCTGCATCGCCCCCATTGTTTGTTTAGTCTGTGTGGGGAATGACTCAGTGTCCCGTGTTTATGCCTTTACTGAATGCTAAACATTTAACATGCCCTAAACAGACAGAAACACATAATAACAATCTAAATATGCACATTTCTCATAGCTGCCAATTAACTAAGACATTGAACAAAGAAATAACCATCAAAATAATAATAATTTATTCTTACGAAACAATGGTTATGCCTCAAAGTTTCAAAAAGGCTTCTTTTTTTTTTGCAACCAGATGTACACACACCCATCATTCCTGGCTTAGAGACAATGGTGGTCATCTTGTTTCTCACTAGAAACTGGTATGGCTTCTGTTAGATAAACAAAAACACCTTTCACAACCAGTTTCACAGTTTTCGGCAGTCTGATTTCATTAATATGGTTCTTGATGCATGGCCAAAATTGCTAGATCCCAAAAATTTGGGTAGCATTTATATTCATTGAAACCAAACATGAATTTTCTTGTGTGTAAACAATTGAAAAAAAACAAAGCACTACTTGTTCATAGATTTTAATAAAAGTTGCTTTATTTCTTTTTTATCACATAGGTGTTTTAACTGCCTTGTAGGTGTTCTCTATTCAGATGATTGGCCTCATTTTGATTCTTCATGTTCAACATTACAGCCTTTGTACTATATTGCCTTCCCGTTGCATTGCGTTCAGTAACATTCTTACAATTTTGAACCCCTTATTCATTTCACAGGGGCTGATTGTTCTCAGGCCTGTTTATATACACTAGAGGATATATCAGTTTGTTTGTATTTTACTGCTGTTCACTCAATACAAGGCACAAGAGACATTCAAGGTAGAGGATATGGAGTCTGTTCCCTAAAGTAGCAGTTCTTAGGAAGAAGCTTTGAGTACTAAGTGAATATCTTTTCTCTTCTCCTACTCTCTCTTTCACCCATACACATTCTTTCTTATCCTCTCTTTCACCATACCTTTTCTTTTTTCTTCTTCTCTCTCTTTAGCCCATACCTTCTATTTTTCTTGTTTTCTCTCTTTAGTTCATACCATCTTTTACTCATCCTCTATCTTTACCCCATACTATCTCTTTTTCTCCTCTCTCCTTAGTTCATACCTTCTCTTTTCCTCCTCTCTCTTTACCCCATATCTTCTCTTTTCCTCCTCCTCTCTCTTTACCCCATACCATCTCTTTTTCTCCTCTCTCTTTAGTTCATACCTTCTCTTTTCCTACTCCTCTCTCTTTACCCCATACCATCTCTTTTCACCTCCTCTATCTTTACCCCATATCTTCTCTTTTCACTACTCTCTTTTTTAGCCCATACCTCTTCTTTTTCTGCTCCTTTCTCTTTAGCCCATACCTTCTCTTTTTCTTCTCCTCTCTCTTTAGCCTATACCTTCTCTTTTTCCCCTCCTCTCTCTTTTGCATATACCTTCTCTGTTTCTCTCCTCCTCCCACTTCTGCTCATTTTCTTTCGGATTTGTTCTTTGTTGGCTTGCATTTCAAATTTGTACATTCTGCATTTACTTTATTCTTTCCACTTGACTTTTTTTTTTTATATGTGTGTTTATCCTAATTAAACTGCAATATAGTGCTCAGATCTGTGACAGAGTACTTAGAAGTGTGATTGATATGTTCATGTCAAAGAGCTACAATGATTTATCCTTACCAACAGCAGAAGTCATCCCTGCACACACGTTTTCGCCCACACAAGTTACAATTCAAGTAGATACCAAAAACAATAGCAAGAATTAAACTTTCTTTTATCATCAACAGCAACTTGTTTTTTGCTCAACTTTCAGAGATAAAAACAGACTTGTCCAGAAATCTAAATTTCCAACACCTCACAGTTTCAGAATTCGACCATCACCAACAGATGCCATTACTGTTACTACTCAGCATCAACCCATAAATACAATGCAGTTGTTGTTGTCTCTCTCAAGTGTCATGGTGAATGTTAATGATTACCTGTGGTTTTCACAAGCATAAATGTTGCATCTGATGGTAATATTAGCTTGTTTCATTATCCAGAAACATTTGGTATTCATTGATTAAGCATCCAGTTCCTTCACCACCTCCTCCTCCTCCTCCTCTTCTTCTTCTCCTCCTTCACCACCACCACCCCACCACCTCATGACATTGGTGATCATGAATCTCTGCAGCTGCCTTTCATTTGTAGCTCCTAGTAAATTTTGTCTTTTGTTATTTTTCCTAAACCCTCTTCAGCTATCCATTTACACAACCTCATTAGGTTAAGCATTATTTTCCTCTATCCCACTTGCCTTCAAATAGGAGTTGACATGCCGTTAAATCCAACATCCATCCACTTGCCTTCAATCTGTCCTATGAGTATCAAATTTTCCAAGCCTTCTTTCCTTATTGTGTGCCCTAGAAATTTTAACTATCTCTTTCTGATGTTAAGTATGAGTGGCCCTTTTATTTCTGTTTTCTCAAAAAACTTTGTTGTTCACATGTTCCGTTCATGGTATTCTCAGCATCCTTCTGTAGATCCCCATTTCTGTTGCCTATAGTTTTTTCTTCATCTGTGATGAGATTGTCCAACATTTACTGCCATATAGCAGGGCTGATATTATATAAGATTCTTTGCTTCTAATGAACTTTTCCTGTTTATTAATATTTTTCTTAAGGGTTTTGGCAAAAATCCTTGTTCTTTGAACATAGAAAAGCATAACTCAACACCAAAATCCAAAGATATATTGAAATAGCAAAAAATGCCTTCCAAAACTAATGGTGATGATAATATTAGCCGTTTCCCTACAAGGAAACATTTGGTATTCATTGACCAAGGAGCCTGTACTGTAGTTGAGATTTATAAAATCTTTCCCTTAAAACAATTTTGTCAGGAAAATACATTTTTCAAGTCCAGTAGCTGTTATCACTCTTTCCACTTGTTGCTACTGTTGAAAGTCCTCAAGTGATGTGATTTCTGTTATCTGGTACAGTTCTTTGTGATTCTGTAGTGCCAGTCTGTAATGGAATGGTAATATTAGCTATTTCTTTATATGGAAACATTTGGTATTCATTGACAGAGCAGCCAGTGTTACTTTTGATTAAAATATATAAAAGCTTTCTATTAAAATAAATCTCCATGAAAAAAGGTTTCTTAAGTCCACTGTTATCACTCTTTCCAATATTGATTAGATACTCCCTTCCTAACGTCAGCATCTTGATTATGTCATTATTTTCTCTTTGAGTTACATGTGCTAACCATTTTTAGTTGTTGCTACCATTGAATGGCTTCCATCGATGTGGTTTCTACTATTTGCTACAGTTCATTATTTGTGATTCTATAGCACCATTCTACAAGGTTCACAGAAGGATTTTATTCACGAAGACCTACATGCTTCATTTGCTCAAAGCCATTTTTAACAATTGACCCTGAGAAAGTGGATGTATACAACTAACAGATCAGTGTTTTCCAACCGATTTTGGGCCATGCCACACTTTGGGATTTCTAAAATTATGCCCCCCCCCTTTAATATTTAATTCTGATATGTATGCCAATTATACATATATGTACATACACACAAAATATTTTTATATATGCATACTGTATATGGATCGTATGTATTAACATGCATTATCATTAACACTCTCATTCAGACTCGCTAGAAAACAATTCACTGTTAATAAGTCATTCTCGAATTGCCCCCTTATTGTGCTGGTATAGTAAGCCAAAGGGTGCACATCCTACACATGCCCCACCAAAATATTACCATGCCCCATGGATGGGGCATGTGCCCTATATTAGGAATCATTGGTTTAGATATTTCTTGACAGTTTGTATGACATCCATATGAAAGTTTCCTTCTGACGAGGCTATTTAAGTTTTTAGTTTAATATTTTGGTTTTGTAGTAATTTGTAGTATTGTGTGAAACTATCCCTAGCACAGCCTAATCTATATTCAGTTTATCACCTATACTAAATTTGTTATAACTGATCCATATGCTGAGGTATTTTATTAATTCCACATCTTGAATTTTCATGATGGATTCAGGGTATTCAGGGTACATACCATCACTGCTTTCTTTCTAATTCCAGATCATAGTTTCTGTTTTAGAAATGTTTATCTGTATATAGCTACACTTATATTGTGTGTCCTCTCATACTACAGATGAATACCTTCACTTGAGATGCTACAGTATCAAAACCCAACAAGCAATTCCAATTTTATTCCATTCTGCTCTGAATCGTTTGACTGACATTTCATACATGATTTTTATTTAATAAAGCTACTTTTTCTCTTCTCGATGTGTTCACAACCTGTGGCTTGACTCTTTTTTTTATTCAATCAGTCACTTAACACGTTTCTACTTCTAACTTGTTGCTCTCATGCAAATGCATGCTTAGAAGTATGTTTATTTCCAGTGCCACCCGATAAAGTGTAGGATGAATACTTTGGGCACAAAGTAATCATAAGGGCACCTACTGTAGCACAATGGGAAAATTTGTCTTCCAGACCAATTCACTATTTTGTTTACTAAGTATCCCAAAATAGTAAAAGGCTATGGTGGTAATTATTAGTTAAAATAGTCTGGTTGGTCATTATTATTGATTAATAAGTTTGATCCTCACTTGGTGCCCCATACAAAATTTAATATTAAATGACCCAACAATGGTTGGCATATTATAAAGTTAACCAACATAAATTAAATCACTTGCAACACATTGTCACAGTAAAATATGTTTGTAATATATTTTCATAGTAAAATCACTTCTCATGCATTTTCATAGTAAAAACATTTGCAATATATTTTCATAGTAAAATCATTTGTGATACATTTTCATAGTAAAATCATTTGTGATACATTTTCATAGTAAAATCATTTGTGATACATTTTCATAGTAAAATCATTTGTGATACATTTTCATAGTAAAATCATTTGTGATACATTTTCATAGTAAAATCATTTACAATGCATTTTCATAGTAAAATCATTCACAATGCATTTTCATAATAAAATCACTTCTAATGCATTTTCATAGTATAATCACTTCTAATGCATTTTCATAGTAAAATCACTTGGAATGCATTTTCATCATAAAAGTATTTTCAGGCATCTCAACATAATGTAATTGTTGTTTAGCCTAGTCTGGTTGACTTTAATTACTGAGTAGTGATACTGGTTGCCCATACAAAGATTCTACATGAAACAAACCCGAAAACATGTAAAATTTCCCTTCCTTCTTCTCATAATCTTCACTTCCTACCACTTTCTCTTTTAATCATATCAAACAGATTCATAATAATTATTTTAACAGTAACCTTCAGTGGCTTTTGGGGGAATCAGTTTAGTCACCAATGACTCAATCATGCCACAAATAGTAGTGTTTTACATAGTACCCATAGCATTTGTCCAGTGACCTAACATAATAGTTTGATATGAGTTCATCTTTGTTTGGTACAAAGACATTGTAGTCAGGCACTAATAGGACTTTCAGATGAGCATGCTAACCATTGCACTATGGTTGTCATTCATATGATCATTTACTAAGCTTAGCCTAGTCTGACACAAGGCTGAAGTAATGAGATAGTAATCTTAATTTTTAATCTGACATTTTTTTATTATTACAAACATTATTTTTAGTAGATACCAATGTTTAAGTTAGCATCCCTGTGATTTTAAACAGTGAAATTAATATCAACCAACCCAGGAATTAAAAATTCCTTCTTCTTCTATGTGCTACATTGGCATTCATAGCTCTCCACGATTTCTTGCCTTTTGTAGTTCTTAATAGAGTTTTTTTGTTATTTTCTTGAAATCCATTTACTCAAGCTCACTAAGTATTAGGTTGGTGCAAAAATAATGACGTAATAATGTTGTTTTTGACGTTATTATGTCATTATTTTTGCACCGACCTAATAGGTTACGCATTGCTTTTTCTATTCTTCTTTTCTTCAATGTCTTGTGAGTATCAAATTTTCTAAGCCCTCTTTCCTTATGTGCCTTAGAGATTTCAATAATCTCTTTCTGATGTTAAGTATAAGTATCCTTTTTTTTTCCATTTTCTCTAAATCATTGCTCACATGTTTGGTCCATGGTATTCTCAGTATCCTTCTGTAGAACCACATTTCTGTTGTTTCAAGTCTCTTCTTCATCTATGTGGAGATTGTCCAGCATTCACTGCTATATAGGAGGACAGATATCAAGTAACAGTTTGGCTCAGTTCTTTTCTTTCTTTCTAACAGAATTTTTCTTTTTTTTAATACTTTGCTTAGCTTTTGGGAGGCACCTTTCAATATCCTAATTGTTATAAGAACTTACCTATAACGATAATGGACTCTTCCTGACACTATAAATACTGCGCCTCTCAAGAGGTATAATGAATGAATGGTGTAATGAGTCGAGACAATATTAGTTCACTCTAAACCAGACAGTCATTACTAACACCTATTTCTGTTGTAATATATCTTTGTTATTCTACTTTTATGTTCATGTTGTTCTTCCTTGGTTCTAACCTTGGACCATGGACTGTGGTGCAAGGATATTGAACCATAACACTAATGCACCTTTGAATTCCAGTGTCAGACTTTCCATCCTTTCTTAAAACACTTCTTAGATATTTAAATTGTTGTACTTGCTTGATTTTGTTCTCAGCAATTTGCAACTCGCATATTGGGCTGTTCCTATGGCTAATAATCATGCATTCTCTCTTCTTACAACTGATGTTTAGTCCTTTCTTCTCACTTTCATTTACTACCTGCTGTAGGAGATTTTGTAGTTTTCTTTCTGCATCTGCGATCAACACTGTGTTGTTTGCATGTCTTAGGTTGTTAAGATTGTAGCTGCCAACAATAAATACTGGTAGGAATTTTAATTCTCTCAGAATTACCTCATTGTATAGGTTAAATAAGTCCAGTGAGAAGACATATCCTTGTCTTACACCTCTTTACCTAATACTAAACCTGACAATGGACTAGGGAACAGAATTAGAGTAACCGGAACCATTGTTACGTGTGGTTGATCTCTGGCTAAAATCTAGCACCTGTTTGCCCCCTACCAGGGTTATGGTAATTTTTTTTTTTTTTTAAGTTGTGTATGTTGGTATGTGTGTGTTGGCATTGATATGTGTGTAACCAATACAGGGGGAGGGTGAAGGAAAAAAGCAAGGAGAAAATTTTTTTTTTCCTTTGGCCGGATGATTAACATAAACAGAAATGGGATAAGTGTAAGCAGAACATGTTTCTTAAGTGTATTTTTGTATGTGTACATGTCTCAGTGAGAGAAACAAATCATTACTTACCACTTTAAGCCAAGCACACTGTCATGTTTCTTACCAGATAGAAACTGTAGTTGCATTTGCTTCCTTCTTTATGGACATTGCTGGGATTGGACTATGAATTACCAAGAGGAGTTGCAGTATGTAGTCAGAAGAATGGAAAAAATTGTAGCTAACATAAGGTATACAAGTCAATACCCGATCAGTATCAGCTGGGTCACTGTGGAGAGGGGGTATGATGTTGAAAGACCCGAAACCCCTTATGAACCTCGGCTAGAAACATCACTGATGATGTGTACCAAAGCATCCAATAAATGTATTTTTACAAAATGTAGAATTTTTTTGGTATCATTTTATATCTGTATGCAGGAAATTGGCTGCCAGTATAGGTTCATGATTATTTTCATACTTTCTCCAAATACAAGGTGTGATGGATAAATTGTCATCTAAATTATGCAAAAATAAAAATAACACTGAATCTCATTTTAACAGATATGTTTACCAAAATTACACAAAAATATCTTAAAATACTAAAGAGTAAATTTATTCAATAAAATAACCTTTGGCTTCAACCATGGCTTCAAGACAACTTTGGAATCTCCTGCAACTCTTCTTGATGGCCTTCTTGTTTAAGTTGGTGAATGCTGCCATAATCCTTGCCTTCAGTTCATCTTTGGTGTTACAAGGAGATTTGTTGGTCTCTTGCTTAACTGTGCCCCACACATAATAATCAAGGGGTTGCAGTCTGGGGAGTTAGGTGTCCAGATGTAAGGAGTAGAATGGTTGCAGAAATTGTCTGACAGCCATGACTGGTCTCCTGCTTGTGTGGCATGGTGCAGAATTCTGTTGCCAAACATAGGGTCTTTCAGCAGCCACCCTCTTCACCCAGAGCAGCCCTACCACCTCAAAACACATGATGTAGGCCTCTGTGTTGAGTCTGAGTTGCAAGATGAATGAAGGCATAACATCATCATCACTAGTGCTCACTCCAAACACTATAATATTGACTTGATATATCCTCTGCACTGTCCCCAGATTGACACCCAAACATTCTGAAGTGTTTATATTGGAGCATCTAGCATGAGTGCAAAGCAATACAGTATTGCCATTTCCAAATTTCTGGCAGAGAGAATTGCATCATTGTGTTCTTTTTCTCACTGACAGTGCCCAACTAATCCTACTATACTGTGTAGTCAACAAAATAAAAAACGAACAAATGTGTATGTGCAAAATTAAAAATATAAAATGGTGACAATTTACCCATCACACCTTGTATGTCAAAGTTACCTAGCAGTTGCAACAGTTCTTTATAATGAAAAATATGCTCCCCTACAGAAATTGAACTTGTCCCTGATGCAAAAATGAATATAGGTTTGATTCTAAGATTTATTGTTTGCTACAATATGTTTATAACCTAATTGATCACACAATCACTACATTCTCTTGTAGATTAACTTGCCACTTATTGAAACATTGTGCAATTAATATACTTATCTATCACATCACAAATAATGAAAATACAAGTATTAACCTAAGAATAAGATAAATATTAGTAAATTATATTAAAACTGTAAGGCACATGCTGTAAAGAAAGACTCCACATATTAAAAGTTATCATGATACAAAAGAAGCATTCTACATTATACACAATCTTTCAAAGGATCTTGTAACATAAAAATCTCCTATATATCTCAAGATTCTCAATAAAGTTCAAAGAAGATTCTGTAATGTTATTGGCTCTGACCTGGCATCTTCAGTCATTTTCCAACTGCCATGACATGTCTTTTCTATAAATATTTTCATGGCAGTTATTCTGATGAGTTCTCCTCCTTGTTACCTCGACTGCATGAATTCAAGTGGATTACTAGATTGGCAATTAGGTCACATCATTTTACTATTACCTAGATGTAACTGTAAGTTCTATTGTAAAAATTTCTTTCCTTGCACTTCTTGTCTGTGGAACTCTCTCTCTCTCTTTCACACCATCTACAATCTTCATAAATTTATATACAGTGTCAATTGAAATCTTCTGTCTTCCTGTTCTTTTATTGTCCTTTTCTCCTCATTCTCTTCCACTTCTCGTGTGTCTTAGTGGCATTACTGCCATGCTTGAGGTGAAATGATTAAAAAAAAATAATTGATTATAGGATTTTTTTTTTCAGAGAAAAATAACACCTCTGTGGTAATTCCTGTTTTTTTTTTTTTTTTTTAAATATCTTAAACGATATACTTGTATTTTCTTTCAGCGGAAAATGGGTGACTTAGAACAAAAGAAAATTATTCATTTTTATTTAATAATTTTTCTTTTGAAGTAATTAGATTTGTTTGTTTTTTGTTTTTGTTTTTTCAGTCTAGATTCCAAATAAATTTTCTTTGAGTGACATCAGATATTTCCAGTAAATTCAACCAATGATGATTTTCACTATGGAAGACCAGACATGTAAAAATCTCCTATATTAGAAAATTGCTCATGAGGTTTTCTTTTGGAAAAAAAAATATTACCCATAAGACAATTCATTTTTCTTTTAAAAAAATCTTGAACTATATACTTATTATTCTTTTAGACAAACTAAATTTTATTATTTTTATCATTCATGAAGAGAGAAACTCTGAATAAAAGGAAATTGTTTGCATATATATATAAAAAAAATAGACACTTTTTCTTTTGACTCAAATATTTAGAGATTCTTTTTTTTTTTCTTGTCAAGAACTCAGGTAAAATTTAAAAATACAATGAAAGTTTTTTTTATGGAAAAAATTGCATTAACCTGCAAATCCTCAAGTGAGAATATAAAATTAAAAAAAGAAATATCTCAATTACACTTGTGACCTCCCACTGAATTTTTTCACAACCCCCTGGAGGGATTATGACACTCACTTTGAGAAGACTTATGCTTTAACAGAATACTTCTTCCTAACAATGCAATTAATGTTCTGTCATTTTGGAAGTGCAATGGGGTGACGAGCAGTGACAAGGTAGGGGTAAAAAAATAGGATTGGCAAACAGCTTGAGTTATTTTCAATATTATTTGCAGCATTTTACATTCCTGTCTGCATGTAATATCAAATAAACAATTTCACATGAAGGCTGTTCACACAAGAAGGAAAATTTGGTTTAGGAAAATGGTCACTGGCATTATGCTGAAGATCATCAGGCATTCTACTCCAGTTATTCTCATGGTTTATATTTGAACTGTACACTATAGGATGTGCAGGTGGTGTAATAGATAGCGAGTCGAAATGTTTGGCCAAAAGAGACCAAAAATTTTGGGCTGCTATCTGGATTTAAGAATTAGTAAGTTTCATGTGTTTATAAGTAGGGAGCCATGGTGGAGTAATGGATAGTGGCTCCAATTAAGCAGTCAGAGAGCTGAGTTCAAAATCCAGTCAAATCCATTATATTCACTTACATGCTAAAACCCTTGGGAAAGGTATGAATCCTCTTCTCCCCCAGCTATGGGCAAATAGCAGTACAGATCTGGTTCTATAGCCTTGGATGGCAACTGGTCTGCCGCAGAAAGAAATGGCAACCTACTGTGGGGAAAAAAATCTGCCTCATCAGTCATGTATCAAAAGATACATGATTGTCTAAGCATGTATCACACATGGCACATAACTGAAGTTTCCTACCTTCTTTGGTTTAATTAACTTCTACTAAGTTAGGATACTCGAACTATTTGTGCAAGAGTGGGTAAAATCCATAATTGCTAATACCTATCTGTCTGTCTGTCTGTCTCTCTCTTTCTATATATATATATATATATATATATATATATATAATAGAAGTAAAAGGTTTGTCACTTAGCTGATTGATGTTAATGTCAGCATCCTGACTCCAGAGTTTCCTAGACAGACCCTCCAGGAATTACTCCATCCATTCATCAGGGGATATCAGCAGTTGACTTCTTGTACTTCTCAATTTTTCATTTATGCACTTTTCATTGATGTAATTTTTTTGTTTGCTTATATATATATATATATATATATATATATATATATATAAAATTTAATCCAGGGATTGTGAAACTTTTAGTGGTGAGGGCCATGTGTTTTTTGGTGGGTTCATTGCAGACTGCAGGAATAAAAAAAATACTTTAATAATGAACATACAAGAAACACTCTCTTTAACATTGATAATTACCCAATAACCATTGTTGGACACAATGAGAACTATAGTTCTTCTATGTTATATGGTAAACTGAATGCATTGATCCAATGTGTATTGACAATGACCTAGTAACCTAGATGTCATTAGAAATTTTTCAATTTTTTTCATGAAAATTCAATGAAATGAATTGTCATAGGTTTGTCATTTATTATCATTGAACATTAGCTAAAAGATTTGGTAAAAATTGAATAATGCAAAAAGAATCTTTTCTTTGAAATACTTTCATTGGCTGGACACAATCCACAGACCATAGACTGCCCACCACTGTAGGAAATCCAATTTTTAAAGAGGGGATTAAACTAAAATTTAAAATTCGACTACACTAAGAATACCACGAGCCAACAAGGTAGATTAGGCAAAAACAGATAAAATTTTAAGGACATTTTTTGTATTAATGGGTTAATGATTAAATATTAAATTAATGGGTTAACATTTTGTATTAATGGGTTAATGATTAAATTAATGGGTTAACTTTTTGTATTAATGGGTTAATTATTAATGAATTAAGTTTTTACATTATTGGGTTAATTTTGTTATTATTATTATTATTAGACAGATGATAAAATCCTTGAGGAAGAGAAAGACCCTCCAGCCCGAAGTGAACCAATAAATTATTTTTGAAAAAAGCTCACAACATTCAATTTTTATGCAATTCTTCAAATTCCAGATGATGACCCCAAACTTTACATGCACAAAGATTTGACAACTAAGTTATGACCTCTTCTAAATAAAGAGTCTTTATTCACTGACCTTCAAGATGTATTGGTTGATTTGTGCAATTACATAAACCCCTGTTGAAACTGCACTTCTCAAGTTTGGCATTTACTGAGTGCAGTTTAAATGGCACTGGAATGGTCCTGGAATTCCCAAAGCTGATTTTGACTTATTCTGCTTTTAAACAGAACAATGTTATACTGTTTTTTGAAACATGCTTTAGACTGACTTGACTACAGAGAGTGTCATCGATCAAGCAAACTTGAATAGTGCCTTATAGATGCAAATCTTTCTCAGACTTGAAACATTCATATCTGTTCATTTTTGTATCTTAATGTAAGAAATTACAGCGAACCAATATTATTTATGAATTCACCTATCCCTTAAGGAACTGTGTTCCTGATTAAGCCAAATTTATAAATAATTATATTGGATATACTACAACATACCTAACAAGAAGACTCAGATTCATTTAAATATACATGAAAACCTACCAAACTCTATCCACAATATACCGTTTGATAATATAAATATAATCCACATGTAAAAAAAAAAGGTTAAAATTATATATAGTGGTGCAGAAGCAGTAGATCATTGTTCAAGTGTATTGTTAAATATAATAGACAACGAATGTCTTGGATATTTCTTTATTATATTGGTTGTCAATCTAAGCTTTTGTCTCACATGAGCCATAATAAGAGTGGCTATATGTTGGACAATTTTTGTTTCTATTTTCTCTTGAAACTAAAGCCATTATATGACGCTTGGAAAGGCTCATGATAAAACATAATAAACATTCATTGTTATATTTAATAATGTATACAGTGGGTAGTAAAAGTATTTAAAACATAAAAAAATTATTCAATTTGAATGATACTTACTTCAAATATTTTAATGAACATTGTCTGCCTAAACATAAATGAAAATTGAGAAACATTGTTTTTATGTACTTTTATTGCCAATTTTCGAATTTGACTGTGTGTAAAAGTATTTTAATATTTAGTAGCCTCACGTCATTTTCTGTAGTTTTCAACAAGCTTCTTTCATGAAGATTTTGGCAGTTTCATCCATTCTTTCTTCACAGACTTTCTTCAGTTCCTTAATATTTTTGGGATCTCATGCATGTACTCTCAGCTTCAACTTTTTCCATAAATCTTCTATTGGATTGAGATCCACTGACTGGGTAGACCATTCCGGAACATCAATTTCATTTTCATTGAACCAGTCTTTTAGTCATGTGCTTTGGATCATTGTCCTGTTGGAATACAAAATCTCAATCAAGCATGTTGCTTTTTTTTAATAGATGGGTTGATAAGATTTGTTTGTATTTTGCTGCATTCATTCTTTCTTCAATGGCTTCCATTTCTCCTACTACTTTATATGAAAAACAACCCCAAATCATTACACTTTCACCCCCCACCCCTATATTTAACTGTTGGGATGGAGTTTGCTGGGTTGTATTCAGTTCCTTTTTTTCTCCATACTTGGGTGCACATTTTTCTGCCGAAAAGCTCAATTTTCATTTCATCTGATCAAATAACTTTCTTTCAGAATTCTTCCGATTCAAGTTCATAATTTTTAACAAATTTCAAATGGGTCTTCTTGCACATGTTTACATTTTAATAATGGAGTCTTTCTTGCTCATCTAAAATACAACAGGCCTGTACGATTTGGGGATCTCTTAATTGTAGCTTTATTTACTTCAATTCCAGCATTTTTCAGATCATTCTGAATTTCTCTTTGAGTCAAAAATGGTTGTTTCTTCACATTCCAGGCTATATATCATTCAGTAGCCTCGTTTAATTTACGCAGACAACCACTCCTTTGAATATTTTCAGTAGTATCATATTTTTTCCACTTTCGAACAACATCTACTGTAAACACAAGCATATTTAAATGTTGAGTAATTTTTCAATACCACTTACCATTTTTGTGCAACTTTATAATCTTATGTCGTATGACATTTAACAATTCTTTTGTTTTAACCATTTTTATAAGTTTAGAAAGTGGGACAGCCCGTACTGCATCAGACCTATTATCACTATGAACCAATTTAGTGATGTGATTGGTTAATACATGTATTGAAGACAACCTGTGATTGGTTGAAGTACAAACCTTATCAAAATAACTGAAAATAGTTTTAAAATATCCTTTTTACTACATTATTTGTATAGGTGTTAAATAATTTTGTACAGAGACAAATTCAAAAATTGGCAATAAATGTATATAAAAACAATGTTTCTCATTTTTTCTTTGTTTAGTTAGACAATGTTCAGAAAAATATTTGAAGTATCATTCAAATTGAACAATTTTTTACTGTGAAATTTATAAAAAACTGGTTTGTTAAATACTTTTGCTACCCACTGTGTGTGCATATATATATATATATATATATATATATATATATATGTGTGTGTAAATTAAATATCAGAACTTTGTCAGATAGTGGGATTGCTTTTTTCCTGTCATGTTTATGTATGTAATTGATGAAGTGGGATCATATCAGGGAAGTAACCGTCTCCTCTCATTTGTCTTCTACTTCCCAAATATTATTTCTCTCTCAAATTCCTATATAAACATCAATGTTTGTCTTTCTGGTGGCCACTGTAAAGCAGAAAAAGGCCAAAGAGCTTCCAGCTGGTGGATTTGAAGTGCATGGAGGTGGCACTCAAACAACCTTTCAAAACACCGCCTTTCCATCCACCCCCACCCCCCTGGGCACCCCCACACCACTATTTGCTTAAGTCATCACATTATCATACCATTATTTTCTTTCGTCCTCTTTTCTACTACATTAGCCATACTTGAAAGTACAGATGTCTTCTTTCACATGTCATGTCCTTCTAGGAGAATAGTAATCATGGCTCTCTCCAACTTCCAGTCTTTTGTCTTCTAAGTAATTTTTCCTCTTTACCATACCTCTTTGTTCTTGTTCTGCCATCCATTCACTCAATCTCAGTTCATTTGCTAATTCCTTCTTGCTTCACTTGCTTTCACTCTGTCCTGTGAGTGTTAAATTCTCTAACCCTTCTTTCCTTATTATGCCTTCCAGAAATTTTAACTTTTTCTTTCTGATTGTTATAAGCATTTTTCTTGAAGCTTCTAGTTTCCTGAAAACTTCCTTATTGATCACATGTTCCATCCGTGGTATTCTTAACATTGATCAGTTGAAACACATCTCTGTTATTTTGAGTTGCTTTCTTCACATGTTAAGAAATTGTTCAACATTTACTACATTTAAGATAGCAGTTCTGTATTCTTTTCTTTACTTGCAATGAGATATCCCTATCTCTTAATATTAGGTTGGTGCAAAAATAATTTCGTTTTCTAACATGTTACTATGTGAGAAAAACGAAATTATTTTTGCACCAACCTAATACTTTGCTTAATTTCTAGAAGGTATATTTTCCTATTCCTTTAAGCTAGAAATCTCTCTAATTGCAATTTTGTTTGTCGTTCTCATTTTCCTGAAAACTTCCTTATTGCACACATGTTCCATCCATGGTATTCTTATCCTTTGTCAGTAGAAACACATTTTATTTCGAGTCTTTCTTCATCTGGGAGGAAATTGCCCAACATTTATATAGGAGATCATATATTACACAGCCACTGAACATTCTATTCTTTGTTTTTTGATAAAATCTCTCTCTTAATAAATTGCTCAGTTTCTGGAAGGCATATTTTACTACTCCCTCAGTTGGCTGTTATCCTGCACAAACCAGACAGTTACATGTTTCTGTGCCTGCTTCGCTTGTGACATCACCCAATACATAGGTTACATTTTGGGTTGTGCCTCTTTTGCTGACATAAACAAGAAGAATAAGATAATAATTACTAAATGGACACCCCCCCACCACTGCTGGAAATGCCGCAAGAGTTGACAAGCAAGATGTCATCTCTATCCCTACATATATTACCCACACCTGCAATTACACACAAAATAGGATACACATATAAAATGAATAAACAAATGAACAGCAATAAGGTAAGCAAGAGAAAGAGATGGTGTTGAAATATTAAGAACCCCTGGGTGAGGAGATAATAATAGGGAGACACTCTGGGAATAGTCACTTTCCATATTATTGGACAACACTTATCACCTTTTATATATATATATATATATATATATATATAGTACAGGTAATCAATCCGTTGCTACATAATCCGGGTGGATCCTAGTAATATTAATTATTAAAACTGATTCACAGAGAGCTTGATGTATTTATTATAACAGAGCATATGTATATTTTACAGTAAAAAAACAAAACTCTACCAAATAAATTTAAAACAATGATCTGAGACAGACACTTAGGGGCTGATGATAGTCTATTTCAAGCCGTTCTGTACACGGCTATCTTCTATGTTGAGGTAATTTTTATTTTTTTTGCTGTAAAATATATATATGTCTGTGTGTGTGTTTGTGTATGTATATATATATATATATATATATATATACACACGTTTTTTTTTTTTAACTAGTATCACCCCATGCAAGGCAGTAAAGCCACTAAAACACAAGGGGTTACAGGGTGTTGGAGAATTAAGAACCGAAACATTAATAATGTGCGGAAAGAGAGAAGAGTAATCAGGAGGACAGTATATAGTGATTGACATTGCATTTAACTTTTTGCAGATTAAACTTGGCTGGAAAGCATGGAGCCAGATGGGAGTTCTACAAGCAAGAAGTATGAGAAAAGAAACTGTTAGCATAGAACCTATGGCTACATCTAGCTAGCTCAGCTATAAATTGACAAGATCTCAACACCAGTCTTGAACTGCATTTAAATTCATAGTCTATGTACCATAGCAAAGAGCTCATCCAAACAATTATCATGAAAGTATTTATAGAAAAGATGCAGAGAGCCAATTTATGGTGGTGGGTAAGTGAATGAAGCTGAGCCACCAGATCAGGATCAATAATATTGTTGATTCTTCATTGTATCTTATCAAGAGGTTCAAGATAAATAGCAGTGTCACTGGTCCATATGTGACAGCAATATTCTAAGCATTGTCTCGCATGACACAATGAACTGACTTTCTTAGCAGCTGACCTAGCAATGGATTCAATATAGTCTTTCCACTTCATGTTAGCCTGAGAAGATGCAACGAGTCACTTTCCTAGTGTTTAGCATCAGCCAGATATTGGGTGAACTAAAATAAAAAACATGGTATTTTTTTAATTATAAGCTTTCTCTTCTTAATTAATTTAAGATCATATTTGCTTTGTTCGTTGCACATCTTTTCCTTCTAATGGTTCAGTGACCTTCTAGAACCTGAAAACTGTTCTAGGTTTAAATAACCAACAAAAGGTTATACATACATACCTATAACCAACAAAAGGTTGTCAAGCTGTAAAAAAAATTCAGTTAATCAATCGTTCTGACTCTTTTAAAGTTTTTTTTTTTTTTTTCAATCATTTCACCCCAAGCAAGGCAATAAAGCCACCAAGACACAACAGCTTGAGTGTGAAAAGAAAATAAGAGGAAAGTTTTTCAGAATAATTAGTATGGAAATATTTTTAGAAAAGGCACAGGGAAGCTAAATTATGGTGTTGAAAAAGTGACTGAAGCTGAGATGCCAGGTCAGGACCAATAACACTGCAGTTTCTCCTTTATATTTTATCTAGAATCTCTAAACACATAGCAGAAACATCAGGCCAAATATAAGAAGAGTATTCAATGGATGGATGAATGGTAGATTTATAAATGTGTAAAATAAATTTGTGAGAGAAAAGTAACTTAGCTCAAAACAATGAACCGACTTTCCTGGCAGAAGACAGGACTGATTCAGTATAATCTCTTTTACACACACACACACACACACACACACACACACACACACACACATATATATATATATATATATATATACATAGACACACACACACACACACACACACACACACACACACACACATATATATATATATATATATTTGCACTTGAAATGCCTAGATGTAACTGTAAGTTCTATGCTAAGTTTCTTTTATTTATATATATATATATATATATAATTTTTAAATAAATAATTATATATATATATATATATATATAATTATTTATTTAAAAATGATTCCAACGCTACATGAGAGTTTTCATGTTTCAAAACAAGAGCCGAAAACTTCAATATAATTATTTCTTATATATATATATATATATATATATATATATATATATATTTCTTTCTTTTTTTATATATATATATATATATAAAATTTATAATTACTTGACTCAAAAAAGTTTCTTCGGATTTTACATTATTGAAGAGAGGAGTGGAGGAAAGAAACCTGTCAGCATAATGACCAAGGATAGTTGGAGGAAGTTCAAGTAACAGCTAGTGTAATGAATTGAAATTAAATCAAAATTTATATCAACATCATCTAATCTACATCAATATAGTAACACACATCAACACACACACATATATATATATATATATATATATATATATAAAAGAGTGAAAAAATAAATAATACATAAAAAAACCTTAACTTCATTATATCTCACTCATCTTCGTAATTATAAAATACATGATATATATGTGTGGTATATACTGATAAAAACTAAAATGCAGATACAAGTAAACATATATTTAATGCATATACAATAATATATATATATATATATATATATATATATATATATATATATATATATATATATATATATATATAACATCCATCAGCTAAGTGATAATTTTTTGTATTAATCATATATATATATATACATATATGTTTGTGTGCATATATGTACGTATTTAGACATCAAATTCTCTTTTAGGGATTGTCTGACTGAATAAATTACAAACATTATGTCTGCTTATTTTGCCATAATCCTTTCATATTCACAAATATTTTTCCATATATTACAATTAAATAAGGTGAGAAATGCACTTCTTGCCTTATTTAATTGTAATATACAGAAAAATATTTGTGAATATGAAAGGATTATGATAAAAATAAGCAGACATATTTGTAATTTATTCAATCAGATATATAAATAAAAAGAAAGAACAGTAAGATATATAATCCGGTGTTCTTATAGATATTTTTATTTTTACAAAATAGTGCTCATGTTTTAAATGATTTTGAACTTATGTTTTGGTTCTAACCTACCCATAAGCCCCTCCAAACTTCACACATGCACACACTTTTAACACAGACACACATATACAGCAACACAACATTCTCACGTGTACATTTTCCTAAGTTCACACACAACCTTCAAACATTTATAATTTATGTATCAGTGCATAAATAACATTTAAATATACACATACAAACACTATTCTAATGTTCACAATGCATACACATGTTTAAATGCTTTCCAGACACACACACACACACAGTCCATGTACCGATAAATAAAACATCTCATCTAAAAAGGACGTTATCTATGATCAAAGTCTTAAAAAGAATCTTGTTGATGCACATATTTTTGTATATATGCAACAGTGTGGGGTAATGTAAGTAATAATCAGGAAAACAAAACTAAACGAAAACTTTTGTATGTTTTATTGTTAGTGAACAATTTCTACTTTCAATTGGACTGTCATTTTTTCTATACTTATGCTAATGGATTTAATCCTAAACTGGTAAGTGATATTAACATTAACAACTCTTGATAATTCAAAAAAAAAATCAAGAAACAAACAGATTTAAAGCTTCCTTTTACAAAGCATAAACAAAATTCAAAGCTACTGATAATAAAAACTTTCAATTTTCACCATTAACCTTCGAATATTTATGTTGCTATTGTATATGGCCAAGTTAATACTGATCGAAAAGCATCAAGTAATTATTTATACTCTCTGATATTTGGCTGAAAATCTCTGATGTTTTATGCTGGGTTTTGGCCTATTTTCCTGGCTTGACAATAATTTAAAAAGCTGAAAAGAAAAAAAGAAAATAGAGCCAAGACGTTGCATGTCTAAGTTAATACTGATCGAGAAATATCAAGTAATTATTTATACACTCTGATATTTGGCTGAAAATCTTTGTTTCACGCTGGATTTTGGCCTGTTTTTCTGGCCTGACAATAATTCAAATAACTCGAATGAAAAAAATAAAACAGAGGCAAGACTTTGTGTATTCTGTTGCATCCAGTCCGGTGCAAGTAAAGTTACAATAATCTGACGATTGGTGAGAAACTGACTCGGTAACAAAAGGTTGTGAGAACTGTTTACTACCCACTGGAATGTGATGGTCACTTCTTCACAATGGTCATGGGGGAGGGTGAAAAGTTCTCAGCCCAACCAAGAAGAGATTAAAAAAGAAATGTTTGATCATTTGAACATTTGAAGAGAGTTGAGCTAAGAACATTTTAACACCTCTTTACATATATATATATATATATATATATATATATATATATTTACTGAAATGTCATATCTAGTGGGTACAATGTTTGAATAGTCATTCTTGTTTTTTTTGTTTTTTTAAACAGTGAACTTACTCTCTACTGGCCTAGAGGTTGAGAGTCCTATTAAATAAAATGGCCTTCCCAAGAAGAATCAAACTTGTATACCCTGTTTCCATTAGGGAAAGCATTTTTAAGCTAATTGTTTTATTAGTAGGCCACTGGAAGTTTAAGATAAGAATGGTTCCCCTGATGGTAAAAAGGAATACAGGTACAATTCCTGTCAGGATGCACATTTTCTTTAGTAGGACCCAACGTCTAGGCTCATAGTCCTTAATTCAACTGTTTAAAAAAATACAATAAAAAAGAAATGATGTTGGCAATCATGTCTCTCCACAATTTCCTCTCCTTTGTAGCTCTTAGTAAGTTTTTATCTTTTTGCTATCTCTTCTAATCCGTTCTACCAACCATTTACTCAAGCTCTGAGTTATGCACTGTTTCCCTCCACCATTCTTGCCCTTAATATGTCCTGTGAGTGTCAAGTTTTCCAAGCCCTCTTTCCTCATTATGTACCTTTTCTCAGTGTTGAATATAAGCATCCTTTTTATTTCAGTTTTCTCTAAAACTTTGTTGCTCACATGTAAAGTCCATAGCATTCTCCACATCCTTCTGTAGAATCACATTTCTGTTCTTCATCTGTATGCATTAACTGCTATTTAGTAAGACTGATATTTCATAACAGTTCTGTACTCTTTTCTTTGCTTCTAATGAAATTTTCCTGTTTCCTAATAGTTTGCTTTGCTTTTGGAAAACATCTTTTGCTATCCCAATGTGCCTTCAGATTTCGGTGTCGCAATTTCCATCCTCTGTAAAAACACTTCCAAGAAATTTAAATTTTTCTATTTTCTTGATTTTGGTATTTCCAAATTACTGGATTTTTTTTTCTTTTATCTTCAGGGGCTCCTTCTTTTAAGCTCCTAGACTTAACTTTGCTAAGTCTAATGGTTAATGTACCATTTCCTAGAAGACACTAAAAATGCTCTAGCATGGGAAGTCAGTGTACTATACTAGTTTATTTTGTAGAAACCATAATCTTGTCTTGAATATCTGCATTTGAAAAGGATTAATTTCACTTTGATCAGTTACCATTGGGAAATATGCAACTATTTCAGCCACTGTTTATAAAATCTAGTCATTGGATATTTGTGATTTTTATGAATTTGATTCTATGATAAAAAAAATTCTCTATTGTTTTTTTTTTTAATTGTGAATTTTTTAACTTTTTAATAATTTTATATTTTTAATAATTTTAATAAATATTTGTTTTTATTTTTGAAAACTGGGTATTTTTAAATCTATACAATATAACTCTTTTTATTTTTCAGGTAAGTACAAATTCAAGACAAAACATGAAAAACTTATGGTAAGCCATGCCTTTATTTGTTCTGTTGACATGTTAAGAGATTATACAAGAAGGTTATCTGACTTTGCCTGGTTTAAATGAATCCTAAGGTAGTTAACTTTGCAAATGTCCAATTTAGGGAAATCGTAATGAAGAAACTATCCATTTCTGTACAGGAAATGTTCAACATTCATTAACCAAACAGCATTAATGTTGGTTAAAATTTATAAAATCTTTATCTTAAAACAGTTTTTCAGGAAAATAGACTTCTCAAGGCCATCAACTTTTATCACTCTTTCTAGGGAGTTTCCCTCCAAACCTTTTGTTTAAGGTAGTGTAGAAAATCAACATCTTGATTATATCATTAATTTTTCTTTTCTTGCTATATGTATCATCCATTTTAGCTGTTGGATGTAGTGATGTAGTGTTTGTTGTTTAATAAAGCTCTTTGTGATTCTGTAGCACCATTATTATCTTCTTTAAGGCCTAAAGGATTCATTTGCTTGAAGCCATTTTTCATCATGGCTCAGAGAACATGGTTCTATATAACTGATATCAGTTTGATTCTAAGCATGACATCATGGACTTTACATGTGAGCAACAAAGTTTTAGAGAAAACTGAAATAAAAAGGATCCATATGAGAGACTGGATGTGATGAAGCTATTAAAGAACATGACTTGAGTTTTTCATTTATTGTTCTAGTGATGTGTTGGCCTTGTCTGAATGAACTTCTTTTTTGTATATCTAATTTTGTTTGGGGGTTAAAAAGACAAATCATATATAAGATACAACACAATAAGCATAGACAAAAATGATAAAATGCTTTTGTATACATATCAGAGAAATGATTGTATATTTTAAAGTACATATATGTATACAGAGATAAAATGTTTGTGTTTATCTGTTGGTAGCAACATATTCTATCAGGGAACTGTCCTGGATGTCTGTCTCCTTTGGCTGTCAAAAATGAAGAGAGAGAAAATTTTGATTTTTGTTTCAATTGACAGTAAAAGTCTTGTTCTGATGCATCATGGAGTATTGTATATTTATTTAACTATTTTTTAAATCTAATTTTTTCTTTCTTTAGTGTTAATTACCATTAGCTGTGTTTTAAAGTATTTTTATTGCTTAACTTAACTTTTCTTTCACTAGTAATCATTAATTATTTTCGTTCCAGACTAGTATGTAGTTTAGTAATATAGGGTTAGGGGTTATTTAGTTATTTATTTGTTACTATCAGTACAAGTTTGTAGGTTATAGTTTGATTTTCTCGCATCTTTCAGTTCTGAATTAAAAAAATGCCTCAGATACAGCCTGTTCTATGCTCGAGTTCTTTATCTCTAAAATTCCATCAAGTATATTTATCTTCTTACGATAATTACAAATTTTTTTTATCAAGCCTTTTGCTCAGGTCAAAGTATAGTAAGTTTTTTTTTCTAGTTTTGGTTTATTTATACTGTAAATTTTTTTTAATATTAGTCAGTCAATGTAGAGGGTTACTGAGGAAGATTGTTGTAGGGTGGAGGGAAGTACAAGAGTATATTATAAGATAGGAGAGACATCGGTTGACCCTGGACTTAAAGAGACCAAGATTATAGTTGTCAGGGAAGCATTCTCTCGGGAGCTTGTTCCCCCAGTTTCCTCCAATAGTCATTCTGGCTTGTAATAAATGTCTGGAATCCATTTCCTTCTCCCAACAGAGTAATAGTATGAAAAGTCAAACAATCCAACGACATGTGTCTCCTGTTCCTTACAGGTAATCACAATCCCCTTTATCACCTGTTTAAGAACTTTTTATAGATTGAGTGATAGTTGGTATTTTGTATATATTAAAAGAGATTCTTGCAAAAAGTCTATCTGACTCCGAAATCTGTTTTAAATATATGTCTCATGAAGCCACCATTTGCTTTTTTGGGAATATTTTAGCGAGACAAATTTCGTGCTGGAGGTATGCCATTTTCTTTAGTGTTAGAAGTCTCTTTAGATTAAAGTCAGTTAAAAGTCAATAAAACAATGTTTCTATTATCTTATTCCCTTTTACCAGACTTAATAGATGAAAAGAAATAACTATCTTCAACAGTTAACTCTGAAGATGATTAATGTTGTACCAATCCATAGTCATATGTATTTTTGTGTTTATGCTTTCATACATTAAATTGCCAACATAATACTCTAATTTTTTTATTCCTTTTTACTTTCTGTATGTTTTTTTTCTGAGAGACAACAAATGAAAAATAAAGACACTTATGGCTATATAATTCACTCAACCTGTTTGGAATGAACAGTGAAGATGGTAGCTTTTTTTCAAATCTTATTGAAGAATAGAATTCATCTTTTTTTATATATTACTAAAGAGCAGTCACTTCTGACTTGTAATAATGTTCCCTAATCCATTTCCTTCCACGAACCAATCAACAAAGCGTATGTACCTTAGAGATTTCATCTGCCTCTTTCTGATGTTAAATAGAAACATCATTTTTGTTTCCCTTTTGCTTAAACCTCGTCATCGCTCACAATTTTCAATTCATGGTATTCTCAGCATCCTTCTGTAGAACCATATTTCTGTTGCCTCAAGCCTTTTCTTCATATGTTAGGAAACTGTTTAGCATTCACTGCCATATAGGAGGACCGATATTATATAAAACCAAGCTGTAATATACGTATATGCATGTGGTGTAATGGGTAATAAGAAGCTGGACAGCTGAGTTTGAATTCCAGTCAAGTTTATTCCATTTGCTTATGACTATATAACTTTAGGAAAGGTTATGAATCCATCTCTTCTCCCTCCAGCTATGGGTTAAATAGCAAGGAAGACTGGGTACTGTAGCTTTAATTGGCAACCAGTTGACCACAGAAATTAATGTCAGCCTATTGTGGGAATTCTTCTACTAAGTCAATTATGAATCGAAAAGAGGCAGATGACTATAAGTAGGGTTACTTAGAATGATTACTTCATTACTGATATAAATGTAAAAACAGTCTTAGTTGTCAATAATATAAGTTACAAATGGCTATAAAAGGGCACTGTTGATTATTTACGGCTAATTTGTTTAAATAATACATAGACTATTTCTTGCATCACCCCAAGCAAGGCAATGACACAACTAAAACAAAAGGGGTGACTGGGAGTGAAAGAGAATGAAAAAGAATTTAGAAGGAACTGGAAACCCAATCCTAAACAGGAAACAGATAAACCTTTACTCCTGTTCAAAAGATCAAGGAGGAGTGTGAACCGGATGATAGGTGAATCTATTTACTCCTATTGAGGAAAAATAAATAGTAAATAAAATTTCAGAGTTTAGGCAGAAATGTTAGAAGTATAGAGTTGAAATAGACTTTACAAGGAACTGCAAACCCAGTCCTAAACAGGAAGAAAGAGATAAACCACTATTTCTGTTTAAAAGATAGGGGAGGATTTTTGTAAAATGATGCACAAAAATAAGTAACCAAGTACAGTGGAACCTTGGTTCATGAATTTAAGTTGTTCCTGAAGGCCTTTCGTAACCGGAAATGTTCATAAACCGAAACTATTTTTCCAATAGGAATCAATGTAGAGAAAAAAGTCACAGTAGAATAAAATTGGTAAAGAAAAGCATGGCACAACACACAAATGTATACAACATGGCGTTTGATTCAGAAATTATTCCATTCGGGTTAACTTGGTTTGGCAATGTTGTTTGAGAACTGAGGCATTTTCACCTCAAATTTTCTATTCAAAAACTGATTTTTTTGACATATGAGACATTTGAGAACCGAGGTTGCACTGTAATTCTTTTAAGTTCTCTGAATATTAGTGTCCATTTACATTGTACATATAATAGCATCATTCTTTCAGTAATGCTTGCATGAGTTCCTGACCATTGACTATCCCTTTCTTTGCATTTCTAAAAGAGAATCATCAGCAGTGCATTTATATTATACATGTAATTGCTCTATTCTATCAGTAATCACTGACCATTATCAATTAATCATTTCAATCCAGTTCTATTGTACAGTCATTCCGATTGTAATTCTATATTAAATTGCATTTAATTTATATTATGCATAATAGCTCAGATATATTAGAATTGCTGATGTTTATTCCTCGTCAGTACTTATAACTTATTGCCTTGGTTGGGGTGAAATGATTAAGAAAAAAGAAAAAGCATGGTGGCTATTAGATCTATGAGCCAAGTTCAGATTCTAGTATTGCCTGCTGCATTCACTTTTACACAAATTCCCTTTTTATGGAAATCAATCTGTCTTTTCTCCTCTCAGTGATAGATTAAACAGACCAGATCATCTAGCCTTGGGTAGCAACCAGTCTAAGAGAAGGAAAATATTCCAAATACAAAATCATGAATAAAGCAGCAAACTTGGACCTTCATCACTGCAAAAAGTGTCAAAAAGATGACACTGTTATTATTTTAACTACCTTCACTCCTCAGCAATATTCATTTAAAAAATGACGATTAGAACTGTAATAAAAGCTAAACATATGAAATTGAATTTATACATTTTCTTTGTTCTTGAGTTTTAATTGTATTAGTTTTTAGAATGTTTTAAATATAAAATTATTCTTGTAAATAAATATCTAATAAATAGTGTTTAATATTTTTATTGTAAATTCTCAAGAACAAAATATGTATAAATTCACTTTCATCATGTTAAGGCTTTATTACAATTCTAATCGACGCTTTTTAAAACGATAAACATTGCAGAGGAGTGAAGGTAGTTAAAATAATAGCAGTGGCAAGGGGAAAAAAGTCCTTTTGACACCCCATTTTTTTTGTGGGTACAAAGGTGCAAGTTTTCCAAAAAAGTAATGTGAAACGTCTGTTATCCTTTCCAAGAATATATGGCAGTTCACAGATAATAAAAGAAACCTGTGGAAGGCCATGATTGATCATGTCCTGAAATGATGTAACATTTATGAATATTAAGTGTAAGAAACAATAGTTTAATTCATTGACGATACATGAAACGTACTTACCTTTATTTTCCTTACATGACATTGAATATCTAATTAAATTCTTTAGAACTATGCATTTCGTTTTCTGCCGTTTTCCTATTTAGTTCACAAGAATCATTAAATTTCTGATGATTTTTACAATGAGAAAAGGATAATAATAACAGCAGCCAGGAATATGTCCAAGGACGCTGATCTAAAAAACCATATCTCTGAATTTCACGCAAATCACAATCTACAGACGATCACCATCAAAGGAGAACTACTAAAAAAATAAAAAAATAAAAAATAAGATAACCGCACAGGAGGAGGTGTGTAGGAAAAAAAGATTCATGAACGTAGTCACCCACATGGGAAAAAGAAAATAAGCAAAGGTCTTTCTGTCTTGGTTCAGGTTCCAATTCTGGATTTTTTCTTTCTGTAGACGGATTTATTTGGATTTTCATCTCGGAAATGACAAAGTGGGTGAGCAACAAAGAAAATGGCAGCAATAATCAACTGCTATCATTTTTAGAAGACAGATCCACATGCTACCAACAGTTTATTTGTTCTCGATAACATAATCGCCATAAAAAGAACTCTTCTACACAGAATCATGAAAAGATGGCTGAAATTCCTTGGACACATAATGAGGAAGGAGAACTTGGAAAACTTAACCTTCACAGGGCATATTGAAGGTAAGCGATATAGAGGAAAGCAGAGTGCCACTTAACTAATGAATAGATGAATGAACTGGGTAGGACAGTAACATTAGCAAAGGGAGAAAAACTGCTAAGGGCCACAATAAGATAGGAAGTTGTTGAGAGCCATTATCACCTATGTCCTTAAGTGACGTGGCATATAGAAGAATTATAATATATCTGTTTCTTTCTTGGTATAGTTGGTTTTAACACTTTTCCTTCACCTGTTACTTTATTTATTCTAATTCATTCTGTCTATGAGAAAAGGACATATATATATATATATATATATATTCGAGAAAGAAATATCACTATTTTATTATTAACGATTGAATTTGTTTACATAAATTGAAATTCCGCAGATTTTTTTATTTGACTTGATAAGACAAAGCATAGATAAAAGACATTAAAATATCTCTTCTGTGAAAGTCATTTTAAATTAGGATCAACATGACAAATCTGACTGAATTTCTATTAAGCAAACAAAGAGAATGAGATGATATTGAACAATAGATACTGGTTCAACCCCCATTGTTTCTCTGATGGCAAGATGATCAAACTTCAAGTCTAAATTGTTTTTACATTTAAAAGAATTGTATATACTCAAGTATAGTGTGAGTTTTGTGATGAGTTTTTTAAGCAAAGACAGGAGATCACACTATACACAGCTGATTTGTTTGAAGAGTTTAAAAATTATGCATTTTCAGTGACTGGTTGTACTATACATAGATAAACTTTTTCTGGAGGGGTTAAAAATCATGGATTTTCGGTGACTGGTTATATTATACATAGGTAAATTTTTTCTGGTGGATTAAAAATCATGCATTTTTAGTAACCATAAACTACCTTCATTGAAAGTAGGCTAGTAGGTAAAAGAGCTACCATAGTCACATATGAACATAATCAAAAGTACGGTATCTAAATCTTCATATCAGATATTTTACAAAAAGTGTTTTTTCTCACCATTTTGGGCTAGCCTTGTACTGCAATATTTGACTAGGTCTACTAGTATTGCTCAGAAGCTGGGGTCACATTATACGCAAAGTATATGAAAAAAATTAGTTTTTTTTTTTCATAAAAATATTCAGTGGTTGCAATATACATGAAGTAGGCTTATACACAAGTATATATGGTACTAAATTTGTTGGAAATATATCTTCAATTTAAATACAAGAGTCACAAAAATTACTTCAAAGGGCCATTTTATACTTTTCCTATTATCCAGAGGTTGTTGCTAAACTGAGAGATTAGCCCCTATGACATAGTTGTCCTTTACAATTTCATTTAAATTGTGTGTTTATGTATGTTTGCATGTACACATGTATATTTTAATTCATTGACAGCCCTAAAACTAATCCTACAGAATTTTAAAAAAACTAAATAATTTCCAAAAGTTCAATAAACTTTTATAATTATCTGATTTTTTTATGATTTAAAATAAATTTTTTTTTTTTGCCTATAACATAATTTTATTGTTCAGTGCAGGATACAGGCTGTCCAGACTGTAAGACTGAGAATAAACTCTTTTAAAATTTACAAAGAGTTGCTGCTACATAGCCTCATTGCATTTTCATTTCTATGTCGAATATGTGTGATAGGAAGATGAATGAGAATCTGTTTCCTTCTCAGGTTAACATAAGTTTTCAAGAATCTTTAAAGGGCTGCAACTCTTAAATTATCTAAAAGTTACAGCCTTAATTGGCCTTGTGAAATTTTAGGTTCAATATCAGCAAGCTGGCTAAACCACAATCTACCAGTCACTGGTAACTGAAATACAAAATAAAGGAAAACAGACAATGGTAGCTCAAATACTCTCACATTAACCAAAAAGTCTTGTGTGATATTATGCCAGAACAACACTCAAATTTCACAAAGGCTTGACCTAGGTTTTCTCCCAACCACCGAATTCAGTACATAACCTCACACTTGCATCCAATATTGCAAGCATGTGTTGAACAGATGGATATATAAGCAAGTGCCCCAGATATGTTTGAGCAGTCTCTTGCACATCATGGATAGAATGTAAAGTACACATATCAAACTAGAGATCTGTGCAGTTGCACATGACGGATTGGCTGAGAGTCTAAGGTCTTTTCACTTCTATTGGAGGAACTCCTTGATTGACCATGTCTTCAAGGGTGTAGCCATACTCACCGCACTTGACCAATTGCAAGTTGGTGAGACTATTTAACCCAGTGATTCCCAACCTTTTTTAGCTCATTGCCCACTTTAAACCCACAATTTTTCTGTGGCCCATGAAATTATTATAGTGTAAAAAATGACTTCCATTGTATATAGAATATCTCCAATTATAAAATTTCTGTGGTCCACCTAAAATTTGCTATGGCCATAGGTTGGAAAACACTGATTTAACCCATGGATGTTTTGAATTCAGAATTGTAATTTTCTAGACTGTTTGCCACCTGAGGCTATAGAACCTAGTTTGTCCTACTATTTACCCATATTTGGGGGGAGATGGATTCATAGCTTTCCCAAGTGTATTTGCATGTAAGTAAATGTAAATGAACTCAACTGGAATTCAAACTTGACTCTGTGATTCCTCAATCTACTATCCATTACTCTACCATACTTCCACCAGTAACTAACTGTAACTGATGAAATATTAGGGTGGATAAATTATTAAGTAATAAAGATTCAGGTCCTGCCTTATCATTTAATCAGCACCCCACTTCATTAAAGTCATAAAAGTCTCATGCCAAGGGAACACAAGTACCAACAAGCAAAATCAAGATAGAAATGCTCTTGCTTTCTCAAATGATCAAATTTTTGGTCAAGGTTCATCAGACTAGTTCCACATATAATGAAAAACATATACAGATGAGGTCAATGAGCAATGTTAGATCTACTTATAAGCTAACTGCATTTAAATCGACAGCAGGAGGCTTGACACTCCTGCTGGTGAAAAGCGGTTCAATCTTGGAGCTTTATTTAAGTTCTGCTAATCTCTCCTTTGTCAGTATCAGGTGCCTGGTGAAACTTTTGTCACTTTGAACAAGAAATTGCCATTGCTATTTGCTCTTCCCTTCTTTTGGATTTTGTATCTGATCTCTCAAGCAAGGTGATATGCCCCCCCCCCACATGCCACCTCGATTCAAAAACAAATTGAATGAACTGTATTTATATGTGCCTTTTCTATAAATATTTTGATGGCAATTGTTCTGATGAATTTTCCTCTATGGTACCTAGATTTTATGAATTTAAGCATAATACTAAATTGGTGGCAATGTCTCATCATTTTACAGTTGGACTGGTTAGATGTAACCCTCAGTTCTATGCTAATAGTTTCTTCTATCGCACTTCTTGCCTGAGGAACTCTCTTCCGGCTTCTTGCTTTTCAGCCAATTTTGATTTTCAGAAATTTAAATGTAATGTCAATCATTATCTTCTGTCTTCTTATTTCTTTTTATTTTATTGTTCTCTCTTCTTAATAATGTTTTCTTTTTCTCATATTCTCTAACACTTAGTAGCTCCTTGCATCTTAGTGGCTTTATTACCTTGCTTGGGATGAAATGATTAAAACAAAAATCTTTACAAGAGCCATATCAGATCAAAAATTGAGTATTACGGCCACATATGGGTAGGAACTGGCCAATCCTTTCTTTTTCCTCCCTGTATGCCCTTACCACATCCACATTTAGTAACCCTTTACCTTCAGTGAATCTTGGCCCTTGCACTGGGTGAACAATAGTAAAAAAAAAAAAAAAATGAAATTTCTTTTCAAACTCAACTTCAAATTATGACTCAAAATTATCTCACTGACTGAATTTGTCTCAGATATGAAGTCTGATAGAATAAAAATGGTATTCATGCTGTTTGAGTCAAGAGTTCAAATAATGTTTTCAGGATGCAAACTGCAGCAGAACGTCATAAATATTAATGTGCAATTCATAAGAGCTCTTTTCCTTTTCTGCATTATGGACATCTCTTAAGCCTTAAGCAGAAATGTATTGAAGAATATGAAACTATGTAAAATGACCTTTGCTGTAAGCTTTGTGCTGGCAACTGTTACACTGACCTAAGTCTAGAATTTCCCTGTGTTGATTTGTAGGATATCAAGAGAAGTTATTGTCTATTGTTCTTCTGACATGTACTTGACCTTAAATGCATTTTACTATGCAGCTATAAAAAATTTATGTCGATGGCAACAAATAACATTATTTTTATTGGCATTCATCACAGCAAAATAAATAGTAAAGAACAAATAATCTATGTTGCATATCCAAAACAACTTCTTTAAATGATTTCATAAAGCTTTTCTCAATAATTCTGTTAGGGGAGATAATTCTCCCTTAACGAATTATTGACTCTTCACAGAAAAAGGTAGTATTAGACTACAATATGGCTGCTGGACAATACACCACCTGTAAACAGTGAATTGTTTATCTAACCCAATCCTGCTGTATCCTGGCTGGTGAGAATAAAAATGAATATTGTGTTTTAAAATATATTTAACTGTTTTGTTATATTTTGCTGTTCCTAATATTTGGGGTTACAACAAATTCAATAGTCAGTCTAAAAAGACTGACTATTGAATTTGTTATAACACCAAATATTAGGAACAGGAAAGAAGGCTAGGAAAAATAGGAAAGAACAACAGGAAAGAACAACAGGAAAGAAGGCTAGGCACTCACAGAAGATATATAATTAGCAAGGGAGCTAGATGTAGAAACAATGACCTTAAATACATTTTACTATGCAGCTATAAAATGGCAACTTCTTTAAATGATTTCATAAAGAATTTTTCTCTGTAAACATTGATCATGTCATTAGGTTTCTGAGATCACTTTTCTACTGATATCGTATTACGAAAAGGACTGTTTTATAAAAATTATATTCTACTGGATAAATATTTAGATGGTTCCATGTTGGAATAAAACATTTTCCATTATTTCAATATTATGTCTTTACAAGAGTGTCATATGCCCTACTCGACGAATAACTTATAATGCAATCATACGCCGACCAGGAGATATATGCATTGTCACGTCTATGGAGAGATATGGACTATCTCTCCAAGACCATGACAAATGGACAATTATTAAACAAAAATATTTTAAAGACCACTGTTCGATTGGGATAATCAAACAGTAATCTTTTTCCAGGTTTGCTTCGGTTTCAACACAAATACCGATCCACAATTCAAGGATGAACAATAAGACGTAATAAATTTTGGTATAAGAATTTTAATATATACATATACACAAGATATTAAAAAAAAAGAAAAATATAAGCATGAGTGACACCTCTGATGACCAGAACCTCAAGACTTATGTTGGGATACCAAAATATGCCCAAATCCAAGTGGATTCGATTGAACCTGAACAGATTGAAAAAAATAAGTATGAATAACTACGAATGCAGAAATCAACGCATAACCAAAAAGAGATGGCATAGGATTTACATATTTCTATTTTGACATGTGGAGAGGTGTTTGTGAGAACATAAAGTTTATGGATGCATGTGTATCTTTCTAACACGGGTCCCAAATATATAGTTACTTATCTTTATATTCAGTTCTCTCTCTTACTCATTGTCCTTTCTTTTCTCTCTCACATTTCCTCTTTCCTTTCTTTCTTTTTTTCTTTATACAAATTCAACTTCAAACATGGCCCAGCTGCAACAGAGATGTATACTTTCTCCCTCTCTCAGATTTTCTCTTTCCTTTCTTCAAACACAGCCTGTATTCTCAGCATACAAATTTCCTTGCGTCTTCTGTGATAAATAACTCGATTTATCTTCTTCAATTTGGAGATAATGAACAGAAATAGATATCCTTATATTTCTTATCCGGAGTTGCTTGGGATGAATCGGAGAAGTTCCATCATTACCAAAATGAGTCTCGTCTTTCCGTTCATAAGTTATCAGCGCTTTGATTTTGAGTCTTGCTCCTTCAAAGACAAGACAGCAACTGACTTCCAAGTAGTTTTCTAATTCCCACGTGTCCTGCATTTTGGTGCGAATTCCAGTTCCTGCTGCTTCATGACCTTACGTCAGTCCCCTATCTAGATTCTGTCTAGATGCCTGTTGCTATGGGTAACTGGGTCAGTCAACCTCTTGACTTGCTTTCCCAAAATGTCTCGAGACTACCACGTGACCTCTTCTGTTGTCAGGCGGAGATTAATCTTAATATATGCATGTATGTGTGTTTGGGCTATCTGCATCCATCACAAAGAGCCAGATTAGACCAGTAATGGGTGTGATGCTGTTATATCTGGGCTGAAGTTGCCTAGTCTTTATTTTTAAGCTTTGATGAAGTTCAAAAGCCTTGTGGGTGATGAATTATTTTACACCTGAGCTGTAATTGCAAACTCTATTGGTGATTAAACCTCAAAATGTTACTATTATTATTGAGTTATTAACAAAACAACAAGGAGTGGGATGATGGTGGCAATTGGAGAAAAGGGTTTTAAAAAATATTCCAGCTGCTTTATTGGCTGAAGCAGTTTGTTATACACAAGTTCATATAATGCTCATAGTTGCTGGTTAGTAAGACTGTAACACTGGAAGCAAAAGGCTGAGTTAAGAAGGGTTTAATCACATGACAAAATAGACTGAGAATACAGTAGTTCAATATGACAAATGTATAACTGAAATGTGCTACGCCTTTGTGGCTCACTTTTTGCCACTGTTCAATGAGCAGACATTTTACTCATAGCAGATAGATGAGTCTATGTCTTAGTAATAAAGTTTAGAGAAGTTTAGCCAGTCTTTATACACAACGCAATTGAAGTGTTACTATGGGATAGAGCAATATTTTGTGATAGAATGAGGTTGGGTTTTGTCTAGAACTACATTTAAATAAAGGGTTCAGTTCAAAATTTCCTGTAGGTTACCTGTATTGATATATACCTAATGAAGGCCAGAGGACACAAAGGCCAAAACATACTGATAACAACAACAAAGATGTAAATACATAGTTTCAATGTAAATAGTGTAAATAATGATAAAAATCTTCATCTCAGAAACTCAAGCAGAAACTACATTCTCATTCTGAATTCCTGGATTTCAATTTAAGTACTGAAGAATGTAATAGATGAAATTCTTCTGTTTTTGCTTCATTTTTTTTCTCATAGCATTTTGTACTCTTTAACATTGATCAGTGGCTTCACAAAATTTAGAATTCTTTATGTCCATTGGGATGAATTATTTTCATCTCTAACTACCAGGAATTTTATGAATTTATAGTGCAAAAGAGTTTGATAAAATATGTCACAAAGAATTGTTCGAAATGCTAGGTAATCTTGAAATATTTGGTGAGGATATTAGAATAATTCAGAACTTATACTGGCAGAAAATCGCATACGTATGGATAGAAAATGAATTCAGTAAATATACAAAAATAGAAAGAGGTGTAAGACTCATGTCTTTGCACCAGACGTATTCAACTTACACAATGAGGCAATTCTAAAAGAATTAGAAGTCCTACCAGGATTCACTATTGACAGCCACAATCTTAACAATATAAGATATGCAGATGACATAGTGTTGATAGCAGACAAAGAAAGGAAACTACCAAAAACCCCTACAGAAGGTAGTGAAGGAAAGTGAGAAGAAAGGATTAAACATCAACTTCAAGATAAAATTCATAGTTGTTAGCAAAAGGGACAGCCCAACATACAAATTACAAGGTGGAGATACCGAAATCAAACAAATACAACAATTTAAATACCTGAAAAGTGTATTGACATAGGACAGAAAGTGTGACACTGATATCTGAAGATTCATCAGCATAGTGAAATATGTTTACGAAAGCTAAGCAAAGTATTAAGTAAAAGGAAAATTTTGTTAGAAACAAAGAAATGAGTCAGTTATGTCCCATGCATGATACGCGCTTAGGCGATCATGTATCTTTTGATACATGACTGACGAAGCAGATTTTTTTTTCCACAGTAAGTTGCCATTTCTTTGTGGTAGACCAGTTGCCATCCAAGGCTATAGAACCCAGTCTGTCCTGCTATTTACCCATAGCTGGGGAGAAAAGAAGAGAATTCATACCTTTCCCAAGGGTATTAGCACATAAGTGAAGGGATTTGACTGGAATTCAAACTCATCTCTCATTTATGGCACATAAATGAATATTACTTCAGTTATGTGCCATGCGTGATACATGCTTAGGCAATCATATATCTTTCAATACATGACAGATGAGGTAGATTTTTTTCTCGCAGTAGGTTGCCATTTCTTTCTACGTAAGACCAGTTGCCATCCTAGACTGTAGAACCCAGTCTGTCCTGCTATTTACGCATAGCTGGGGAGAGAAGAAGAGGATTCATACCTTTCCCAAGGGTATTAGCACATAAGTGAAGGGATTTGACTGGAATTCAAACTCAGCTCTCCAATTCCTCAGTCTGAGCTGCTATCCATTACTCCACTGTTGAACTGTTATGTAATATCAGTTCTTTGATATGGCAGTGAATACTGAACAATCTCCTCACAAATGAAGTGACTTCAAGCAACAGAAAGAAAGAAAAGACTACAGAACTGTTATGTAATATCAGTGGCAGTGAATGTTGGACAATCTCTTTGCAGATGATGCAGAGACTTGAAGCAACAGAAATTGGTTCTACAGAATGATGTTGAGAATACCCTGGATGTGAGTAACAACAAAGTTTAGGGAAAATAGAAACTAAAAGGACCCTTATATTTAACATCAGAAAGAGGTAGTTGAAATTTCTAGGACACATAATGAGGAAAGAGGGCTCGGAAAATTTGATACTGACAGGACATATTGAAGGAAAGAGGGATAGATGAAAACAACATGTAACCTACCTAGTGAATTTGAATAAATGGATGGCAAAACAGGGTTTAGTAGAGATAACACAAAGATAAAATTTATTAAGAGCTACAAAGGACAAGAAATTGTGGAGAGCCATGATCCTAAAATCAAGAAGGGACATAGAAGAAGAGCATATTTGCAAATTTTTCAGTCTGCAATGATATAACAAGATAAATACATTTCCTGATAAATTATTTGCCATTTTCAGATGCAGTTCCTGGCCCTGCACTCAATACTTTCAACTGGAAAGCCAAAAGAGGAAGTCAAATAATATTAGGAATAAAATAAAAATAGGCCCCTGAAAATAAAAAAATAAAAAGATTATTTTATAAATATATTTGCAAGTGCACATTCTAACCAATCACATTTAGTTGTTTATCAAATTTGTGGGTTCATCCAGAGCCTGGGTGAGAATATTACTTTCCCTGTGATAAGTGGCAATCGATGGCCTGAATAAAATATCGTTATGAATCAACTCTGACATGATAGCCTTGCTGATCTTCATTCGGCTCCTGGCTTGTACTTCTCTTACATAGAATGATGTGTCGTCTTTTGGCCTTTTCGTATCTAATATTGGTGTGCATGGAAAAATGCAGTCATAACTGGCAACCATTTTTAGAGATTCCAAGAATCTAAGCTGATCACTGAATGATAACTTGATAAAAGGAATAGACAACCCCTTATCTTGTGGCCATCTCATCTGCCCCAGACAGAGAAAACTCACCTCTACATTTTCTAATCAATTTATCTGTGATAAACAAATGGATGAATCAAGGGCTTAGAAAAACATTAACACTTCTTCAAGAGCCAAATGTAACCTCATGATTGTTTTGTTATCATTCAGTAATGTTTTGACAAGGTTGTGTCTTCTCGCTGGACTTAGTCAACCTATACAATGAGAGAATTGGAAGACCTATCAGGATTCATTATTGACGGCCACAATATTAACAGCATTAGATATACAGATAACACAGTGTTGATAGCAGTCATGGAGAGTAAACTACAGGAATTCCTGCAAAAGATGGTGCTTATATCTAAATCACAATAAAACAACAGTTCCTGGACAGTCACCAAAGTTAAGCAATTTCGAGTCTGGTCAGTACCTAGATAGGTGACTGCTTGGAAATGCCAGGTGTTGTTAGTTTGGATATACAGGCGCTATATATTTAAAGATTCTCAATAAAATCTAAAGAATCTGCAATATAATTGATCCTGACCTGGTATCTCTGTTTCTGTGCTTTTTCTGTAAATCCTTTCATGGTAATTGTTCTAATTAACTTTCTTTCTAAGGTACCTAGACTTTATGAACTTAAGTGCAGTACAAGATTGGTGATAAGATCTCTTCATTTTACAGTTGAAACAGCTAAATGTAACCATAAGTTCTATACTAACAGTTTCTTCTCTTGCACTTTTCACTTGTGGAACTCTCGTTCAGCTTCTTGTTACCTAGTTAAGTTTGATCTTCAAAAATTTAAATGCAATTTCAATCATTATCTTCTGTCTTCTCAATTCCTGTTGTTTCATTGTTCCCTTGCCATAATAATGTTTTTTATCTCATATTCTTGCATATACTTGCATCTTAATGGATTCATTGCCTTATTTAGGGTGAAAAGATATTTTCAAAAAAATATTATACCAAAAATAGTTTTGCTGCCATATATGGACTGGAACAACCCAATCTTCAATTTCTATTCTTGTAGAGTTTAATTTATGCAAAATTGTTTCCCACACACACAACATCACAAACCTTTCGTTACCACATCACTGTTTCTATGGCAAATGTTTAGCTGTGATCCATTCTCTTGTTCCCTCAGTCCAGACTTTTATGGCTAGAACACACCATACTAGTTCCACAGAGTTGAATCATACACATTTCTCCCATGTTCTACAAGTAAAAAAAAAAGTTTCACTCAGTTTTTGAGTTAATTTGTTAACTCCCACCTGGATGCTTCCCTAAAAACTAAAATCTTAACCTCTTCAAGGATCAATCATTATCTCTTTTCCTTATCCTCACAATCTTCACTTCCTATCACCTCTTCTTTCATTCATATCTCACACTTCAATAATCATAGCCATCAAACCTCAGCGAGTGGTTCTTGAGTCTTGTATTAGGTGAACTTTAGTATTTTAAAAAAAAAAGGTTAATGTTTTTCTTTAAATATTAGATCCAACAACTAAATTAATGGTAATGGTAATAAATTAATAATAATAGCAGTAATAAATTAATGATAACAGTAACATTAATGGTAACGATAATATTAGGCATTTCCCTATAAAGAAACATTTGGCATTCATTCACTGAACAGCCAATAATGGTTGAAATTTATAAAATCTCTTGAAACAGTTTTTCAGGAAACCAGGTATCTCAAGTTCAGTAGTTTTTATCACTCTTTCCAGTATTGATGGGGGTTTTCAGCCAAATATTCTATTTGATGTGGTTTGAATATTAACATCTTGATTATGCCATTATTTTATATGTGCTATCCATTTTAGTTGTTGCTGCTGTTGGTAGTCCTCAAGTGATGTGGTTTCTGTTATTTGGTAAGGTTCTTTCTTTGCAATTCTGTATTGCCAGTCGACAATGTTCAAAGCAGGATAATCTTTGCAGGACTCTCAGGCTTCACTCAATGAAAGCCTTTTTTGAGCATTGATTTTAGAAAGAAGTTGTATACAGCTGACAGTTTGCATATTTCTGAACAGGTCTGACACTATGCATGGCATCTATTGTAAATTGGAAGTAGGTATGTTTTTTATGAGCTTATTCTGATTGTTTCTGATCTGGCATCCCATCTGCAGTCACTTTCTCACAGATGTACTGTGGCTTCCCTCTGTCTTTTCTACATGTACATTCATGGCAACTGCTCCGATGAGCTACTTTTACTGGTACTCAAACTGCATGAATTTAAGCATACTAAGTTGGTATCTTGGTCCCACCCTTTCACTGTCTAAACGACTAAATGTAGACATCTCTTCTACTTCAACAGTTTCTTATCTCACACCACCCGTCAGTGGAAGTCCTTTCCTATCACTTGCTTCCCTAATTTTCAAATATTCAAATGTAATGTCAATCGGCATCTTTTGATACCTTGACCTTGATCCTTGTCTTTCTCTTTATCCTTTACCGAAACACTCCTCTTTACTCTTACTCTCACATTCTGTAACCCCTTACGTGGAAGTGGCACTCCCACCTTGCTTGGGGTGATTTGCTTAAAAAACAAAGTGTTAAAATGTTCTTTAGACAAAAATAGGTGACCTATTCTAAGGAAATTATGAAAAAAAGAATCCCAAAGATGATACCATTAAAAATAAATAAATAAAAGCAAAGAACTGTCAGTTTCGTAGTTTATGATTCTAAATTGTGTTTGAAGGTGCATATGATTATTTGATTTTGATGTACCCCTTGAGGGAAAGGTGCTTACGTTGAACACTTTGTGTGTCATTTAGTTTGAAATCATCAATCAGCCGTCGTCAAAGCTAAGTAACTCATGGTTTTTTTTTCAATATTTTTTATTCATTGCTTTAGGGAAAGAAATCATTGTGCAAATAGATATCAAGTGCTCTTTGTTTTATTTGGTGTTCCCTTAATCATTTTGTAAACCTTCAAATTCATCTTGCAGGCTTTATTTCAAATGTTTCTAAAATATTTCCTTGCTTAAAATTTGATCTTTTAAAAATAGCTTTTATGAACTTCTGTCTTTGTCCTTTATCCTTGGAATTCATGGCTTCCTTAAATTTTTGGCTGCAAGTCAAATACTGTGGTCCATGCTGAACAGTGTATGATACAATGGAAACTGGCAAAAAAAATTCTCAGCCCCAAAGTGAAGCAAGTTTCAGTTCCATCCTAATTCTTTGCATTTCTGTTTTCTTATTTCCTCTTGGTTACTTTCAAAACATATTTAAGAAAGCAATTGGACATTTTGTAAAATATATAACAAGTCCCTCTCTCAGCCTTCCACTGACCAGACAAATCACTCATGCTGTCTTGATTCTCTTTCATATCAGTGTGCTCAAAAATGAGGAGAGGCCTATTGTAGATTCACAAGAAAATGACAGGTGAGAAACTAAGACATAAATACTGTTTGGAATATATTTGGATCTTTACTCAGAGATTCAGTTGTATGGTCTTTGTCAGAACTATGTCGAATTCTGTAACTCTTTCTATAAATCAATGAGTGGAACTTTGTAAATTCCGTCCAAGTGGCACTTGTTCCTGAAAGTTTTCATTGATTTATATATTTATTTTATTTCCTTTTCGTCAGTGGGTAGCCACTTTGAAGATTTTACTTTGTAGATTTTATTGTCTGTATAGTCATTGCGACACAAGACACATTGGACTTGGAGAAAATCATTTGCACTTCACTTCTATATGGATGTCCTAATCATAGTCAGGTTCCATTGTCACATTAACTACCAATGAAAAAGATAAGCAAAAAAAACACTAAGTACCGTACTGAATGGAGGAACAAATAACACAAAAGAAAGAGAGGCAATAAGGGAGTAAGTATTGATGGGAATTTAAAAAAAAAATAAAAGAGCCATGATTGCACATACTGTGAAAGAAGACAACACACACACACACACACACACACATACATATATGAGTGAGAGAAACAGGCATAAAAACAGACAGAGACTAGGTGAGTCCCGAAACTAGATATAAATTGTCTTCCGAAATTCTAAAATGGATTTTCTTCATTCATTTACTGGACATGGTTGTAGGGTCACTGCACAGCTGGGTCCCTGACCATTTCCCTTCATATCTATGGGTTGAAATATGGAAAGGTATTTATTTATGCATAGTGTGTCTTTGTCAAGGAAACCTGGCAGAATCTATTCCAGGTTAAACCACATTTATTGTTCTCCAATTTGAAGTCTCGCCTCCTATGTGGTCCTGATTACAGCTGGGTTTCATTATGTAGTAATTTCAATAATGTAATTTGTTTATTTCTTATTATTACGAGTGGCTAGTTCCAGATTTTAGCCTTGTCCAAGTGTTTTTCATTACTGTAAGCATCTGCTTCTAGGAGCTCTTTTGCATGTTTCCCACATACTCATTTCAACAGACCATGATCTTCTCGACTGCTTTGAATTTGGCTATGACAAAAGATATTCATTTTTTGATCAATTTTAAACTGAGATTCATGAGAGAGCTTTAAAATGAAAATAGGAAACCGACTCTTCTAGTGAAAAGAGGGTTGACCTCAAATTTTCAAAACAAAAAAAAAAAACGTTATTAAGGAGAAAGAACAATAAAAGAACAGAAATTAGGAAGACAGAAGATAACAATTGCCATTACATTTTGAAAATCAAACTTAATGGGAAAGCAAGAGGCCGGAAGAAAGTTCCACAAGTGAGAATTGTGAGAGAAGAAACTGTTAGCATAGAACTTACAGTTACACCTATTGTATTTAGTATTGCAGGATGTTATGTTTCATAGTAAATGTTAAGGGTTTTGTTGAAAGGTTTCATGATTATCAATTAGACTACAGCTGCTATAAAAAGGATGAATGTTTGTCATAAAAAGGATGTGTTTGTTTCTTCTGAAAAGTGAAATGTATTATTACAGGAATATATAATCTAAGAAAACATATTTGAATGTGAAATATATTCACTGACTTCTCTGTTGGTATTTTTATGGCAAATGTTCAAACGGGCAACATCCCTTAGTTTTAACTGTTCAAACCTTTGCAACTAAGCCCCACTGTGCTGCATACAGATGGTCGAATCATCCTCATACCCCTTGCATTCCATTGGTAAGAAAGAATTTCCACCCAGAGAGTTTCTTCCCAAGTACACCTACTCTAAACAGGATGCTTCCCTTATCATTACAATCTTAACCACTTCAAGTCAAAGGTCGACCATAATCTATCCTATATATCTATATAATATGCACTTACTTTTTTCCTTTTACGTCCATACTAAAACCTCACTCAGTAACCTTCTACCTTGAGAGGCTCTTGGGTTAATATTTAGTAGAAAAATATCAGGTAATTATAGGTGAGCTTCATACTTACCAAATTCTCAAGCCTTATTGCATAAAAAAAAGTCCTCCTCTCTTGATGCTTAAAATATGTTTAATTTTTGCACTAATCTGAGCCTTGTCATGCTTATAAACCTCATGTTTAAAAAAAATGTGTAAGGACAGTGTAATGTTAGTGCACATTGATTTTGGTGCAAGTATTATTATTACTGTTGTTATCTTTATCCCAAAGTCTGTCTGCTGTCAAAAGGCAGACATCATCCTGGCTGTAGTGAATCTTGCTGTCCATCATTTCGGTATGCTTGGAGATATCAAAGTTATAACTTTCAATTGTCACCTTTCACAGATTGGCAACATAGAAAATCTGACGAACTGAGCCTCAGTTTTGGCTGAGGCTGTGATGATAACCAATGTAACTCTGGTTGTGTTCAAGTTATTTTCCATAACACCTTTGCTTGCCTAGGAAGGCATGAATCTATTGCTCCCTTGAGTACAGAAATCTTGACAAAGTTTTATTGGCATGCTCAGATATTTGACAGCACTTGGCCATGGCATTTTTACTTTCCTAGGAAGGCATGAATCTATTCATCCCTTGAGTACAGAAACAACAAAAAGCTGCTCTTCTCTAGGTCAGCCTTGACAAAGACACATTCTACCAATGGTGAAGAAATGATTCTAATCTATTACTACATCTCTCATATTTCAATCTGTCAGTCTAGCAAGGATTAACATTGTGATCAATATATCTTAAGCTGTAGATTTGTTTTTGTTTTTTTGTTTTTTTTAAACAAGTTCACCCCAAGCAAGGCAATAAAGCCACTAAGACACAAGGAGTTACTGGATGTGGAAGAATTAGAAAACAAAACCATTACTAAGGAGTAAGAAAAAAGAAGAGTAATTAGGACAGTAATTAAGGATTGGCATTGCATTTTAATTTTTGAAGATTAAAGTTGGCAGGAAAGTATGGAGCTAGAAGAGAGTTCCACAAGTGAAAAGTGTGAGAAAAGAAAGTGTTAACATAGAACTTATGGTTACATCTCGCCAACTCAACTGTAAATTGATGAGACCTCCTGATCAGTTTAGTACTGCATTTAAATTCAAAAAGTCTAGATACCATAGCAAAGAGCTCATCTGAGCAATTACCATGAAAGTATTTATAGAAAAGGTGCACGGAGGCAAATAATAATGTTGAAAAATAATTTTTTTAATTGAGTTCACCCCATGCAAGGCAGTAAAGCCACTGAGACACAAGGGGTTACTGGGTGTGGAAGAGTTAGAAACAGAAACATTATTAAGGAGCGAGAACAATAGAAGTGTAATCAAGAGGACAGTAGATAGCAATTGGTATTGCATTTAAATTTTTGAAGATTAAAGTCAGCTGGAAAGCATTGAGCCAGAAGGGAGTTCTGCAATTGAGAAGTGTGAGAAAAGAAAACTTATGGCTATATCTGGCCAACTCAATTGTAGATTAATGAGACCTAAACATAAAATGTTTTGTGGAAAGAAGCATCAATGCTTGCACGAATAATAATGAGGATTTGGATAATTAAACATATAACAAACCTAAACTACCTACCAGTTAAGCTGTCTGTAAGTGAAATGAAAACATTGTATTTTTATTTGTTCTCCTTTTTTTTTTATGTCTTAATCATCTGGCAGATATTGCTTGATTCCATCCATACATTGTTTGACAACAATGATAACTTTTTTGACTCAATAATTGCAAACAATTATCACTGACTACTATTTAATGGCAGACCTGCTGTCATATCTGGTCTGGCATTCCTATTATATATCTCAACATTCTTGACAAAATTGAAAGAAGAGTCTGTAATGCAATTGACCCTGACCTGGCATCTTGCCTTCAATATGACATGGCTTCCCTTTAACTTTTCTACAAATATTTTCATGACAATTGTTCTCACAAGCTGTTCTTTATGCCTCGACTGCATGAATTTAAGCATGTTACTAGAGGTTTTACTGTTGAACTAGCTAGATATAACCATCAGTTCTAGTCTAGTAGTTTCTTTTCTCACACACCTCACCTGTGGAACTCACTTCTGATTTCTTTCCAATCTCCCTGCCACCTACAATGTTAAAAAATTTAAATGCAACATTAATCGCTGTCTTCCTGAATCCTATTCTTTGCTGTGTTTTTCATCACTCCCTAACGAAATTTATCTCATTCTCTTTCACTCCCTGTAACCCATTGCATTCTAGTAACATTGTCGCCTTGTTTGGAGTGAAATTGGAAAAAAAGTTAAGACACTCACATATTTTAGAAGTATTCCATTCTTTTTTTTTTTTTTTTAATAAATATTCAACCAATAAGAGGTCCAAATTTTCACCCAATACAAGAAGCAATTAAAAGTAGAGATCTACTGAGTGAGATTATTATATGGTGATTTTTTTAAATGTAACTTAGATGTGGCACAAGACTGAAAGTGTGAAGCACTCAGTGAGGATCAAACTCATTACTCAGTTATAATTGATTTAGTGAGACAAGCTTGCTAATCATTGCACCAGTGGCCAAAGAGGTTGTTATATAGAGCTAATAAGAAAAACTTAAGTGCATATTGTGTGTGTGTATGTGTGTATATATAAAGGGAAGTGTATATTTTTCAAACAAGAAAAAAGTGTATATATTAAAAAGAAGAGAAAAACTGCAAACAATTTTTTGGTTGTAATTTGGATTTTTAAAAAAATAATATATATTATGCTTTATTTTCATTAATTTTACAACATGCGTTTCAGGTCTCGCCACCTTCTTCATGCAAAGAGTGGATATTTCTACATATTATTAAAAACGAATTAATTTTCCATATGTTTTTCAATGTTAAACATTCTCTTTTTTGTGTGGTGGTGACACAAATGTCTTCCTTGAACTGGCAGTGAGAAAGTTCTTTTACTTGAAGGGTAATAAAACAATTAAGATTGGTCTGAGAAAGGGTGAGAAAAGATATCTGGATTCTTATCTTTTAATGACCCCTGTGTGTTCTTAGATCTATTTCCATTTTTTGTATTGTGTGTTTTTTTGTTAGAATGTGTATGTATATGTATATTCCTTCTCCATACATACATACATACATACATACATACATACATACATACATACTATCTTATTATAAGGAATTAGTATACACATATATACATACATACATACATACATGCACACACACACTCAGGAGTCTGTTCCACAAACACAAAGTAACAGTTCTGGAGTAGAAATTCTCTGAGTAGGCGTTCCTCCTTACCAATGGAATATGAAAAGGATGAGGAGGCTAATCCCGTTTATGTAGCAGGGTGGCTCCTAGCTGTATGATTCATTCAAGGTCTGAACTGTTTAAGCTAAGGTATGTAAATTATTTGAGCATTTGCCATGTAAATAGCAACAGAGTAGTGAGAGGCTAGCAATGCTTTGTCTGTGGGAAAGGGGTTTTAAGGTGGGAAAAAATTCATCACCCACAAGGCTGCACAAACACCTTTGAGCTCTCGAGGCTGGAAAGCAAGAATTAGGTAACTCACCATGATACATCAGGAATACTCCTTTTTTGGTCTGATTTGGCTCTTGTAAAGATAAAGCATGTCAGGAGGAGTCAGGTACTTTCTGGAGTGGCACAAGGAGCTGATCATTTTTCCAACATCTTTACCAGTGGTTCATATATATTAGTTCCACTAGAGGTCTGCAGTGAGCTTCAATCCCAATTCCAAAAGACGTCCAAGGCAAGGAGCCTCATTGAGAGTACAATCATTTTTGATGAACAGCTGTCATCATTGGTGGGACTCATTGCCAAATATTAGGGTGCTCACTGAAGTTTCCTTCAGTGTGAAATGAATCATATATTGGATTGGAAGAGACATCCACAGCCACCGCATGGTAGGGTAAGAGGGTTCAAGGGATGGAGAGCTATGGCTTTTCTTTGGTCCCTTTTCCTCTCTTCTAGTATTTTTGAAGAATGTTGTTTTTTTGTGGACTGCTCTTCTCCAGTTGTTTTTTTTTTCTGCAGCTTTTGCCTCCCAATTGAATGGATCAATTTCTGTCCTCAGTTTTTGAGCTGATCCTTGATTTGACAATGTTTTGTCTGTAGGAAAGGGCTTGTAGGGTGAAAAATAATCACCCACAAAGCTGCTTAAAAGCTTTTGAACTTTGTAAAAGCTGGAAAATGAGGATTGGGCAACTACAGAGAGGGCAGCTGTCCTTCATTTTTTGGTTTGGTCTGAATTTTGTACAAATGTAACATTTTAGAAGGAGTCAGGTATTTTCTGCGGTGGTACAAGGAACTGATCATTTTTCCAGCATCTTTAACAATGGTTCATATGAGTTCCACTAGAGGTCTGGTTTGGTTTGGTTTGGTTTGTTTTGCAACATATCAACCTTAATGGGTTATTTAATACTGACAAATTTTTATTGCTGGTAATTTTTTTTTTTTTTTCAAAAATGTATTGCTAGTAAAATGTTGTTTTTTTTTTTTTGTTTTTTTTTTTTAAATGCATTGCATTTAACACCAGAAATACTTTGTAAAAAATAATTTTTTACAAAGTATTTCTGGTATTAAAATGTATTTTTGCATTTGGATAGAGAAAGTTTCTTCCAAAAACTAAGCAACGGAAAATTTCTTTAGAAGCAAAGAACAGAGTACTGTTATGTAATATCAGTCTTCTTATATGGCAGAGAATGCTGGACAGTCTCCTCACAGATGAAGAAGAGACTTGAAGCAACAGAAAGATGCTGAGGTATTCTCAGCATCCTTCTGTTGTTTCAAGTCTCATTGTCTGATCATATAAGCAACAACAAAATTTTAGGGAAAGCAGAAACAAAAAGGACACTTGTACATAGAATCAGAAAATGATAGTTGAAATTTCTAGGTCACATAATGAGGAAAGAGTGTTTAGAAAATTGATACTCAGAGGACATATTGAAGGCAAGAGGGAGAGAAGAAAGTAGCATATAACCTACTTAACAAGCTTGTGTAAATGATTGGGAGATTTAAGCAGGAAAAGTCAAACTTTACTAAGTGCTACAAAGGACAGGAAATTGTGGAGAGCCATGATGGCCAGTGTCTTGAAGCGACACAGCATATAAAAGAAGCAGCAAGGTAATAATTTTAAATAGCATAGTTAATCAAAAAATGTGCTACATAATTTGTTGCATATATGCTTGCACACACAAGCACATATAAACACCATCAGTTCTAATCAGGATACAAATGCCTATATATTTTAAATATTGTCAACTGAAGCCGTCATTCATGATTCCCCAGCCTTGATCCTAAGTGCAGCAAAAGAGATGAAGGATTAATCGTATACTAAATTGGTCTTATAATAAGGTCTCATCAATTTACAATTGAAATGGCTAGATATAACCGTAAGTTCTATGCTAACAGTTTCTTCTCTCACATTTTTTGCTTGTGAAACTTCATTTGCTTCCCTGTCAACTTTGATCTCCAGAAATTTAAATGCAGTGTCACTCTTTATCTTTTGTTTTCCTAATTCTTGTTCTTTTATTGTCCTCTCTCCTTAATAGTATTATTTTTTTTCTCATATTCTCTAACACTCAGTAACACCTTGCATCTAAGTGGCTTTGTTTCCTTGCTTGTGGGGGGGGAAATGATTAAAAATGAAAATACATTAAGAATCTCCTGATCTTATAAAATTTCTTATAAAATGTCTACAAAAGTCACAGTATAGAATTTCATGAAAAAATAAGAAAAAATTTGAAGCAGCATATTTGATTAAACAGAGAATAAAGTTTTAATGTTTTTGCATTTTATTTTATGTAATTATTTTTAGTTTGTCCATTTTTTTTTTTTCTTTTGTTTTTTTTCTTCTCCTGAAAACCAGTTCTTTCTTAATGTCTTCCTATCCTGAATATGCTGACCCGTGTAGCCATCATTCTTGTTATTGTTAATAGCCTGAGTTAAGTGAAATTGTCGAGTAGAGACAGACAGAATAAAACAAGGAATCTTTATTTTTATATTTTCTTAATTCATCATAACAATGTCATAACCTGCATTGTCTGCTCAGTCTTACTGAGCTCTCCACACTAGACAAGCCTGATAGCTATGAATGATAGGTGGACATTCCTTGAATTGATTCACTGTTACTTTTTAAACAACTGCCAATCACCTTACAACTTGTAGAACAAGAAGCTTACAAAAGAAAATTTTAGGTACAATCTTCTTCTACATGCTGTGTTTCTTCAGGATATTGACAATCATGGTTCTCCACAACTTCCTGTCTTTTGTAGCTCTGAGTAAATTTTTCGTTTTTTGCTCTCTCTCTTAATCTATTTACAGAAGCTGTTTAGGTAGGTTACTCACTTTTTTCCTCTGTCCCTCCTGCCTTCAACATATTTTGTGAGTGTTAAATTTTCCAAGCTCTCTTTCCTAACTAAATGCCCTAGAAATTCCAACTATTTTTTTCTGATTCTAAGTGTCCTTATTGTTTCCATTTTCCTTGAAACTTCCTCATTACTTACATGTTCAGTTCATGGTATTCTTAGCATCCTTCAGTAGAATTACATTTCAAGTCTCTTCATCTGTGGTGAGATTGTACAACTATTAAAAATATTATTTCACCGTTTCAAAAAGGGCTAGAGTTTTTATTCATTTGGTTTTTAAAAATGACGTCTGCCTTATAGTGGCTTCTATTCACCGTGAATTGTTGTAGATGATATCGAAAGTTATCCATCACTCAAAGAGTAATTTCTGGTGCCATTTCTGCTACTTTAATTCTTTGATGGTCAGTGGCCGATGTTTGTAGACTTCAGCTTTCAAGTAACCCCAGAGAAAATAATCACAGAGAGCGAGATCGGGTGAGCATGCAGGTCATCCAATGTCACTGTGTAAGGAAATCAAATGTACCGGAAGCATCTCTCTCAAAGCTTCCATTCATCTTCTTGCCATGTGTACAGTGACTCCATCCTGTTAGTCACACATCTGGAACCCCCCCCACCCCCAAGGTCTCTGAGTTTTGGTTCCAGAAAGGTCCACAGCATCTCCACATACTTGTAAGATGTCACTGTAACTGAAATGTCTCCTTCCTCAAGAAAGTAAGACAAAATTTTGCAACTGCACAGCAGCAGTTATTATTTTCCATACATTATTTTCTTTTTTAATCTCATTTCCAAAGGTAACTCTTGCAATGGTAGAAAAATGAGGCATTGCATTCTCTCACATTTTCCCACTAATTCTTCAAACCAGTAACTAAGCAACTTATGGAATAATCAAAATTTATCAAACAATGAGAAAATCAAAAAATACTTGAGTCTAAACACTACTTTTATAAGTATGAAAAATAAAAACATAATGGTTTCAAGAACTCCTGGAAGGCCTAAGAATATATCGGCCAAAATTTGTTGATAAAACAGCAGATACTAGTATGAATAATCGAAGGTATGGCAGATTTATCAAGGATATAAAATAATATCAGATTTTTAGTGTATTAAAACTCTATAAAGACAGAAAAGAAATAGTAAATCATAAAAGGAAAGTGGGAAAGCAACACTTTGGACTGAAGAAAAAAACAACATCAACAGATAAAAAGCTGAATACAATGTCTTAAGTTAACATGCTAAATTTATTCAAACAAATAATAATAAGCTAATAATTTAGGAATTTTCTCGGTGTATTAATAGAATGATGAATGTAATATTTTCATGGTGTTCATAGATGGTGTTAGTAGATGAGATGGGCATGCATTGTGATTTAGGTTATGTTTAGAGTCTGTATTCAATTCTCCCATCTTGATTTCATGTCTGTCATATGATGACAACTGATCCCAACAAATATATGCAATCAAAGGAAAGAGAGAGAAAGGGTCTTGTTTTTGAATTCTGGGATTGGAGTTTGCTGATGCCTTCTGGTTCATTTTTTTTGTTTATTTTTTTGTTTATTTTTTTGCATGTAGGAAAAGGGTTTATTTTTGTTTTATTTATTTATTTTTTTAACTACCACAATGGAATAATGGCAATTCTCAGAATTTCAGACAATATAGAAAACTAAAGAAGACATTATTCAAAATTTAGTGATAAAACAAAGATAAGAATGTGAAATTAATTCCTTTTTCTTCTCTTCATTTTTTTGACTTCTGGTTAGGGATAAACAAGTTCATGGTTAAAAGTTTTTAGGGTTTTTTTATGTAAAGGTTAAATAAAACCATCCCTATCATACATCCCCATTTTATATTTGTATACTTGCTGAATTCATTTTCTTTACAAAATTACCTCGTCATGATCACTTTTGAGAGAGCATAAACAGTTCATAGTTTAAAGTCACAGCAAAGATGTTTGACTGAATTCAGATAACAAAATTATATCTTGAGGAAACATTTTCAACAACACAGATAGTAAATTACTTTAAAACACACAAACTTTCAAGTCACACTTAGACATTAGCATGCATTTTTCAATTAACAGCGAAACTAAAAAAATTAGACTAAAATTCTAGCTTGAAGTTAATGACTATTTTTAAAAATGAAAGATAACGTCAGCCAAATCAGAACTAAAGGTAGAACTAGTAATGTATTATTTTTTAATTTGTTGATTGAAAGAATTTATTTATATTTTTCATATTTCCTGTATTCTCGAATTGTTTCCTGAAAACTACCAAGCAAGATAAGTGAAAGATTTTAACACCAAATAGAAACTAGTGCCAAGATTAAATAATTAAAATTAATTAACTTGCAATATGCAGATGATAATGTTTTCATGTCAGATACAGAAAGAAAACATAGTCCAGGGTATGATGATAAACTCTATCCAGTAGCAAGACCTTTGATTGGGAGATTTGCAGTTTTGAGGAGTAATTGTTGTTGTTCCCTGGTTCATCCTGACCCAGACTGGTAGGACCTGTTAGGACAAATAGTGACCCCGCCAAACAAAAACAAAACACTATGAAAGTATAAAAATACATTTTTATAGTAAATTGACCAGCAATACATATTTATAATAAGCAAAATCAATTAACCAAACAACCAATATGGAAGAAATCTTTCATGACATTAATCCATATAATATCCTACAATTTCTTAAAGAAATCAAACTGTATTCCAAATTATAACTTCAACAAAACTACAACTTAAAAAAACACATATCCAAGCCTCTAGTAATCTTGTCCACACAAACATATATATGCATAAAAGTTGTGTATCATCTATCATGTATTCAATTGTGAAAGCAGAATAACATATATTTTTATTACTTCAATGCTCCCAAGAAAATTACATTTTGGCAATAACTGACCCATAAGGAGTTGATATGACATTAAACAAACAAAACAGAAAGAAAACTACAGAAACTCTTAGACAAGGTAATAAAGGAAAGTGGGAAGAAAGGACTAACTATCAATTGTAAGACAGAATGTGTGGTTGTCAGCAAGAGGAAATGTCCAAAATGCAATCTATGATTTGAAGATTTCAGAATGAAGCAAGTAGAGAAATTTATTTATCTGGGAATTGTTATAACAGACAAGGGAAAATGTGGCACAGAAACCTGAAGATGCATTGGAATTGCAGAAGATGCTTTTAAAAAGTTAAGAAAAGTATTAGGGAGCAGGAAAATTTCTATTAGAAACGAAGAAAAGAGCATTGAATATATATATATATATATATATATATATATATATATATATATATATATCAGTAAATGTTGAACAATTTCCTTGTAGACAAAAAGAATTCTTGAGATGTAGTTCTACAGGATGATGCCAAGATTTATACGGATAGAACATGTGAACAACAAGGAAGTTTTAAGAAAAATGTAAACAGAAAGGACACGTGTACTTAGAATCATAAATGAGGAAAGAAGGTTCAGAAAATTTAACACTCACAGGAATATACTGAAGGTAAAAGTGACAAAGGGAAAAGGTAAGTAACTTACTGTATAAACTTAGATAAACTGATAGCAGATCAGGGACTGGGAGGGATAATAAAGAAGCAAGCATTGCTCAAAGCTACAAAGGCTAGGAGTATGTGGAGAGAAGATGTGGAGAGTCATAATCTCCCACAACCTGAAGGAACATGGCCGTGAAAGAAGTGATTTTAGATATTTGTAATTCTGGTAAAAGTTTTCACTTAGAGTTAAATTTTTAATACAGGATCAGTCAACGCTTTTTTTTTTCTTTTAATTGCATTCACCCCAAGCAAGGTAGTACACCCACTAAGCCACAAGGGGTTACTGGGTGTGGGAGAATTAGAAAACAGAAACATTACTAAGGAGCAAGAACAAAAGAAGAGGGACCAAGAAGACAGTAGACTGACATAATATTTGCATTTTTGAAGATTAAAGTTGACTGGAAAGATTTATGTTTTCTGGCTGTAGATACTACCCACCATTAATGCTGTCAAAAATGTTCATGAAAGTAGTTTGTGATATGAGATCAGTCTAGCATTATCTCGTAATGAAGTTGAAACCTCATTGTTGCAAGGTTGCATTAACTGAGTATGATGGTAGCAGTAGAAATAGATTTTCTATATTCCACTCCAAGTTCAGAAGAGGAAATATAAATCAATTGCTAAGCATGCTAACCCCAATGACTTCACCTTAATTTATTTTCACTTGCAAGTCAAGAATGACCATTACTTATATTCCTCATCTGACCATTTTCTCTCAAACAAAGAAATGAGCCTATTTAACTTTGGGAATACGATACCAGCTCAAGATCATTTTAGAGGGTTTTACTAGACTTTACCGAGCAGCAAATAGTTTTCTGACTGTAACTAATTTAACCTCCTAAATCCCAAGACATTTTTATTTTCTTTGTTCGATATTGTAATAAAATAGACTATAGTAATCTGATAATGAGGTTTCTAGTAATTGTGAGTTCAATCCAGGGCAAGCAATAACTGAGCAGTGGCTGGGCACTCATATTTGATATATATGTCTGTCTACAAGGCAGCTAGTCAATCCCTGTTGCAGACACCTTCTCAGGCACATTTGCATTTGTCCAACACCAACAGAGCCCACCTGTGGTTTATATTGCAATGATCCTGATCAGACTTTAGTTATTGTTTGTGGGAGATAGCGCATTATCTGGTGATAAGTGAGGATTGTGCATTCAGATATGACAATAAAACACTATTTTTGGCTGGTTTGACTTCAAGAATATTTTTCCATATATTACAATTAAATGAGGCAAGGAATGCACAGTAACAGTGAAAATCTCATTTATTTCCCAAGTATTGGGAAATAAAAGTGATTTTCACTGTTACAGTGCATTTCTTGCCTCATTCAATTATAATATATAGAAAAATATTCATGAATATGAAAGGATTATGATCAAAATAAGCAGACATAATGTTTGAAATTTAATCAGACATGTTTGTTATTAATATATAATAATAATAAATACCTTCTTCAATTATTCCATCCCATGCTGTCTATTAATTATCTGAAAAACTCCTTTCTACCTTCCATCAATATGGCAGATGCTAACATTCAGGAGAGTAACTCATTGGTCCTTCTCATGCTAAAATTCTTGACTGACATGAAGTGGAAAGATTATATTGAATCAATTGCTAGATCTGCTGCTAGGAAAGTTCATTCACTGCGATGTGTGTGACGGTTTTTCTCTCCAGAATCTATTTTACATATTTATAAGCTTACTATTCATCCATGCTTTGAATATTACTGCCACGTATGGCCTGGTTCTGCTGCTATATATTGTGGAGTATTTGACAATTCAGGCAGGAAAAAAGTTACTTGGGTTGTTATTTCTTAGTAACTAAAAAGTGGTTACGTTTTTACTAACTTTTTATAGTTACAGGGATCACATGGCAATAAAGTCACATGACCCCTGTAACTATAAAATGTTAGTAAAAACGTAACCGCTTATGCAAGTTATTAGTTACGTCGCAGAAAAGAATCTTATTTCGCAACTTAAAGTAAGTGCTTTTGCTTCTTTTCCTTGGCCTGAACCGTCTCTAAATTTTTGGGTGTTGAGATTTTCTTGACAATATTTAGAGATTCTTATTAAAATCCAAAGAATCGTCTGCTATGTTATTGGTCCCAATCTGGTATCTCAGCTTCAGTCATTTTCCCATCACTGCAAAGGTCTCATCAATTTACAGTTGAATTGGCCTGATGCTGTTGTAAGTTCTATACTTACATTTTTTTCTCTTGCACTTCTTGCTTGTGGAGCTCTCTTCCAGCTCCATGTGTTCCAGCCAATTTTGATCTTCAAAAATTTAAATGCCATTTCAGTCATAAACTGTCTTCTTGATTCCACTTCTATTATTGTTCTCCCTCCTTAATATTTCTCTTTTTTTTGCACTCAATAAAGTCTTATGTTTTAGTGGATTTACTGCCATGACTTGAGGGGGGGGTGAAAAAAGAAAAACATGCTTAGGTCACATGAGTAGCTTTTTTTTGCTTTTATTCATCCACATGTTGCTGAATCACACTCCTATATGGAATTTATATCACTAAGAGAAAAAATTAACATGGGTAGAAAAATTCAGCTGCTTAGGTTAAGCTGAATCCATATTAACATTGGATTTTGAAAATTACAATCATCTTTATTCTCAGAAAGTTCTGCAACTGTAATAAAATGATGTATTGAGTGCTGCCTAAAATTAATCATTTTTTAAGAATGCACACATGCATTTTCAAGTGCTAAATTCTGCTTTTTAAAAGGGTGTATTTGAATAGTAACTTCATTTTTGTTTGCAACCTGACATTTCATTTGATAAATCATTACTAAGAAAGAAAAAAAAAACGAGAATAAAAGTTTAAGGCATGTTGTTGTGTTTAATCACCACAAATAATTCAGAACTCTGGTCATTTTTTTCTCAATTTAAATAACAGACAAGTAAAGATCTGTTGTTCTTGGACATTTATTTTTTGTTTCCCATGTCCTTCTGAGAGAATTTCAGAATTCATGACCATCTTCTGTAATTTTGAGAAGAGTCATTATGATTCATAGAATTGTTTGAATGACAGATCTCATTTAACAATCTTTTTTTAAAATTCCTTCACTAATTTTAAATCGTCCTGGGTATGACGATAAACTATATCCAGCAGCAAGGCATCTGATTGGGAGGTTTTGAGGAGTGTGGAATGACCTCTTACAAACAAAAACTTGATATTGATATATGCTAAGCTGATTGGGTTAATCTGGCACAAGGCCTCAGTGATGGAACACCAGAGATATAGTTATAATAGATGTTTCTCATAAAGGTGAGTCCAGCAGCAAGGCCTCTAATTGGAAGATTGGAGGTTTTGATGAGCAACTCTTAATTGCTGTTGTTCCCATGCCTACACTGACTCAGGGTGGTAGCACCTGTTAGGGTCCCAGCTATGGGCAAATAGTGAACACCCAAACTGGGGTCAAAACACTATGAAAGTATAAAAATACATTTTTATAGTAAACATTTCTAGCAATAGATTTTAAAAGTAAAAAAAAATTACCAAAGCTCCCAAGAAAATTAAATTTCAGCATTAAATGACCCATAAGGAGTTGATGTGCCATTAAACAAACCAAACTAATTATGTAAAGAGGCATTTTCATTCTATAATCTCTTCAGATAATTAACCACATCCTTTCTGTTGCCAGTTCTTTCTTTGAACATCATCCGCTGTTTGTCTTAGGGTCCTCGACAAAATCTAGAGACGGATATGCAATACGGTTGGACCTGATCTGGCATCTTGCTTACAGGCGCTCTCTCACAGATGTGCTGTTGTCTCGCTCTGTCTTTTCTACAAATACTTTCACGATAACTGCTCTGATTGCTAGTTCCCAAACTGTATGATTTTAAATGTGCCACTGGGTTGGCATCTCAGTCCCACCCTTTCACTGTTGAAACGGTTAAATGTAGCCATCTCTTCTACTTCAATAGCTTCATGTCTCACACTTCCCATCTGTGAAACTCACTTCCACTTACTTGCTTCCCTGATAGCTATAATCTTCAATAATTCCAATGCAATGTCAATTGACATCTCCAGATGCCTTGATCTATTCCCCATCCTTCTCTTCATCCTTTCTTCTTTTACGCCTCTTTACTATTGCTCCCACTTTCTGTAACCCCTTGCATTCTAGTAGCACTCTCGCCTTGTTTGGGGCGAAAATTTAAAAAAAAAAAAAGTGACGATCCATTGAAAAAAGCAGAGTAACAATCATTTTTTTCTCAACAGAACAAGAATAATCATTTTCCAAGAAAAAATAATTTTCATTTTTCTTTTCATATTGAAATTGGCTATTGGTTGGATTAACATTTTAAAAAAAATGTCATTCAATCAACAAAAACAGGTAACACGAGAGAATTGACTAAATTACAAGAAAAATTGCAATTGTTGTGCTTTCCAGATTTTCTGTTTCTTTTTAATCAATTCACCCCAAGAAAGGCAATAATGCCACTAAAATGCAAGGAGCTCCTGGGAACAAAAGAGAATGAAAAAATTGGAAACCAAATCCTAAACAGGAAATAAGGGATAAACCTCTACTCCTGTTCAAAAGGTCAGGGAGGAGTGTGAATGAGGTGATAGGTGAACTTATCTATTCCTATTGAAGAAAAATAAATAGTAAATAAAATTTCAGTTTAATCAGAGACATTAGAAGTATAGAGTTGAAGTAGACTTTACACGGAACTGGAAACCCAGTCCTAAACAGAAAACAAGAGATAAACTGCTACTCCTGTTAAAAAGACTGGGGAGAATTTTTGTAAGTAAAATGATGCACAAAAATAAGTAACCAATTAATTATTTTAAGGTCTCTGAATATCAGTGTCTATTTATATTGTACATATAATAGCATCATTCTTTCAGTAATGCTTGCATGAGTTCCTGACCATTGAATATCCCTTTCTTTGCATTTCTAAAAGAGAATCATCAGCAGTGCATTTATATTATACATGTAATTGCCCTATTCTATCAGTAATCACTGACCATTATCAATCAATCATTTCAGTCCTTATTTTCGGTACAGTTCTTATTGTACAGACATTCAGAGTGTATTTGCGAAACAAGTGATAAATCTCAATTCCTGTTCAAAAAATCAGGGGGGGGGGGGGTGAACTGGGGCATTAGGCAAACCTGTCTACTCCTATTGAGGAGAAGAAAAAATAAATGAATAAAATAATTAGTAAATAAAATTTCAGAATTCAGAGACGTTAGAAATGTAGAGTTGAAGTAGACTTTAGAAAAAACCAGAAACCCAATCCTAAACAGGAAATAAGGGAAAAACCTCTACTCCTGTTCAAAAGACTGACAATAGGTAAACCTATCTATTCCTGCAATTAAAGTATGTTTAGCTATGATTCTTCATCAGTTAGCTATTATTTAAATTGTTTTCACATAACGGAAGATTTATTTTCTCTTAATGTGCTATCCAGATGCATTAGACAACATAATAGTTGCCGTTTCTTTTTTATCTCCTTATTTGAATACGTTAAGTGTTTTTTTTTCTCTGCATTTTTTCTTTTCCGAAATCAAATATTTTCATTGCACATTAGATTCTATTTGGTCAGCATTCAAACTGACATGAAATAGCAATTGTTTTCTTGCCCTGACATCTTCATCTTTTGTTTTCCCACACTTTTATCAGCAAACTTGACAGTCATTATCAGATAATTTCTTTCATCATAAATTGATTACAGATCTCTCTTTAGTATTGCCATCTTGGGAACTAATGCAAAGGAGTTTAATCCATACTGGGCGATCTGTGAATCTGGCCTTATGTAATATTAGAATTATACAACAAATATCTGTTAAGATTTTTTCTCTGTGTGTGTATGGAGGGGGGGTTGCTTGTTGGATTTCATTAGAATATGTCCTAGTCCTTAAGATGAGTTCTGTTAATTTGATACAAAAGTTCCCTGCAATATCTTTTTATATTATAGTAAAAAATATCTTGGAAGTATTTTTGATGTTTATTTAGCATTTTACTGCTTCGGTGATGTGCCTGTTTTAAGAACTATTTACAAGAAATGCTTATTTTCCTTATTTTGTTTAAAATGGTGCAAATTTGACAGTGAGTAAACAGTGTCAAATATGCACCATTTTAAACATGTTCAAATGTGCACCATTTTAAACATGTTCATGTTTAGTCTGAAATCAAGTGTAGAGGCGGCTAAGAAAAAAAATCAATGAAGCTTATGTTAATGGTGTAAAAGGTGCAAGCATGTGTCAAGAATGATTTGTGATATTTAAAATTGGGGATTTTGAGCTGTGGGGCAAAAAATGTCCTAGAAGACATCAGAATATAAAAACTCATGGGCTGGAGAAAGTTTTGAAGGAACTGCGCAAACGTAAATTTGCAGAAAAACTGAAAACATCACAGTCAAATCTTTCTTGTCAGCATTCAGCTTGTTCAAAATGTCAGATTATTTAAAGAATTGATGGAATTTAAAATAGTAGCCCCTTTTTTAAGGATGAAATTCACAGTTTAGTTGAAATCATGATAAAATGTAATGATGATGTGTAATAACTAAAAGTCTTAATGAAAGGTAACAATTTTATACATATTCATTACTGTTTATTCTTCATATTTAATCTGGGATCAAGTGCAATGGCAGCTATGCAATTGAAGCAATGAAGTTGATTTTAATGGTGCAGTAGGTGGAAGTATGTGTTGGAAATGGTTTGTGGAATTTAAAAATGGTGATTTTGAACTGATTAACTAATAAATGCCCTGGGTGACACTGCAATATGAACACTGATGAACTGGAAGTAGGAAGCTGCAATAGCAAACAGCAAATGAACTACTAGAAAATTAAAGGTGAATTCCTTAACACATTCAAATGACAAATTGGTAAAGCAAAGAACATTTGAAGGAAGATGCAGCAGAAAACAACTTGTGAGCATTCAAAAAAATTAATGTGAAAGCTGTCAACCCATTTCAAAGAAACACTGGAATAAAAAAAATCTTATGGAAATCATCAATAATTTTTACTGCATGAAAATATTTACTTACATTATTTACATTATTCAGACTGTTATCGTCATCTTCATTGTGTTGTGGTAAACCCTCCTATAGTAGAATGAACTCTTCCTCCTCTCATAAATACTAACTGCAAGACATCCTAGCAAGCAGTTGTTGAACAATCATTGGGCAGTCAAGACGCAGTTTAACCAGATCGTTCAGACAGACATTCCTATCTGCTTATTACTGACACTCTTGCTTTATATATTAGGTTGGTGCAAAAATAATGACGTAATAATGTTGTTTTTTGACGTTAAAAAATAAGTCAAAAAACGACATGATTACATCATTATTTTTGCACCAACCTAATATATATCTGTTATTTCAATACACTTGTTCAACCTACCTTCCTCTTCTGTGTCTTTCTTTTCTGGCCCCTAAACAGGCCACAACACATTGCCATACTCACAATGTTTTGGCCATTGTACACTTTGGCCTTCTTCAGGTGATTGGAATTCCAAACCAAACCCTTTATTTCATCCTTCAGGGTAGATTGTTGTCATGCATCTTCCGGATGTCTCAGTTATTTCCCTTTAACTCAGCTTTCCAAGTTTTGGTTCACCACTGCTGTAGCCAGATATTGAACTCACAACTCTTTTGCCAGCTCAGGAGATTTTTGTGGCCTAGCATATGTGCTGATTACTCAAGTTTTCGTATTTATCAGTGATGTTCTCTGTCTATTATTTCAACCTCATTCCACAGGGGGCAATGATCTCCCTTTTCCCTCCAGATGTGGTCAGCTATGCCATGGCACATCGAACTAGAACTATCATGGTGGACAAAATAAAGGGTTTGGTTTGAAATTCCAATCACCTGACGAAGGCCAAAGCGTACAGTGGCTGAAACGTTACAACATCTGAAACATTGTGAATATGGCAATGAAGATGAGGATAACAGTTTGAATAATGTAAATAATGCAAGTAATCATAATGCTTCATCCCAGTGATATAGATGGATATGAAAATATGAAAATATTTGTCTTCATGTTACAAATCTGATGCAGCAAACAATCATGATCTTAAATGAGAATTGCTTCCACATTTGGTTCCTTCTTCAAACCCATTTACCTCATGTTTTCATCATGTCAAGAGTTTGAAAATGTTCAAGACATTGAAAAACTCTTTAAGTCAAAATTGGGATAATTCTTTTTTGATGGAATCCATGCTTAGGTTGAAACTATAGAAAGGCAATACAAAATGTGGAGAAACACAGAACTTACTAAATAATTATGCAATGAATTACTGGGGAAAAATACCAGAAACCAAATAATAGCCACATTTTTGTTGTTATTCAAATGCTGGGATCACAATTGACAGGCTTGACTTAATTTCAACAACTTTAAGGTATATGGAATAAAACTAATAATAAGATGACATAAAACTAGTAATCAAATAATAGTAATAATGCAGAAAGAATGCATTAAACTAGAGTGTTATAATAAAAAGCAACAATGGTGAAATAAAACTAGTCATAAAATAATAATTGGTAACAATGAAGAATCTATAGAGGCAGAATGTTGCGATAAAAAGTAGCAACAAGATTCTATAAAGCCAGTAATTGAATAGCAATAGTAAAAATGTTTCATCTAAATATTTTCCCCAATATATTTTAGAAGTAGTATTATTATTACATAATAAAACAAAGATGGTAGAGAGAATCGGAGTGGGAATGATGGCAGAACAACAGGAGATTTGTGCTCTGTTACCATCATAACAACCAGGAAGGCCTATTTTACTCTCTCTCTCTCTCTCTCTCTATATATATATATATATATATATATATATATATATATATATATATATAAAACAATCCATACATCCTTAAATTTTAAGAATATCATCCTTGATTATGGCTAAAAGTATAGCTGAAAGCGCTTGGATGTACAGAACATTCAGGCAGTTTCTACAAAATTTATGTCCAGAAAAGAAGACATAAGAAAACAAGAAAAATTAAATTTTTCTTGTTTTCTTATAATGTTTTTCTTTTCTGTACTAACTGCAAATGACATAATATATGCGCGTGTGTGTGTATTTGGGCAGCAATCCCACTTTTATACAAGTTTCATTAAAAATGGCTGACAAGGTACTGTGGTACTGTTTTACTGTATCACAGCTCCTGAGTGCAACTAGACATCTGAATGTTTCAAGTCCAGATCAAAACCCAACCGATTTGGTGTCAGTCAAAGTTTCTACTACTGAGCTATCTTCATTCAACAGAGAGAAACAGCTAAATCTAGCATATTGTTTTTACGAATGTAAACTAATGCCAATCAGGTGGAGTGCTCCAATTCATTTTATGGTGATTGCCACATATTACTCAGATGAGAGCCACCTTCTCACTCTTCGCATCACTTATAATGGCTCCCATCTTGCTTTGATGTCCATGGCCCCTATGAAATCAAATGCCTCTTCAGGCCAGCATTCAATTTCATAAGTATCATTGCATATATGACAAATAAACTCTGTATCCTTGATTGGGTTGATTGGATCTGCATGCCCTGCAACTCTCTTATGTACCACCATGTGCCTCTTCAGTACAGATGATGATCGGCAAACCTTGTTGCAAACAAGACAGATATTGATGATGAGGCAGGTTGGCATAGTTGGCTTGCTTCTGGTTGTTATGATGACTTTCCAGATGATTTATATAACTTGACCTCGACAAGAGCATGCACTCACGCACAACACATTTCCAAGACTTCAGGACATGCGCAGACATGGCTCTCCAAAACTTCCTATGCTCTTAGCAGATTTTCTCTCTTTGGTAAAATTCATACAAACTCATCAGGTAGGTGACTCACTGCCTTCCCCTAACTCTCTTGCCCTCAGTTTGCCCTGTGAGGATTAAGTTTTCCAAGCTGTCCGTCCTCAATATATTTCTAAGGAATTTCTGCCGTCTCTGAGCATAACTGTTTTTTGTTGCCATTTTCTTTAAGATTTCCTCATTGCTTACTCACTCCATCCATGGAATCTTCTGTATCCTTCTATAGAACTACTTCTCTGTTACATCCAGTTTTCTCATCTGTGGAGAGATTGTTCAGCATTCACTGTCCTATAAGAGGATGGATATCACAAGCAATCCAACACTTTCTTTGTTTCTGTTATATTCCATACTATTAGGAATATATACTTGACCAAAACGGTAGATAAAATAAGTAATGGTTTACTGTAAACACCAATACAATAAAAATAAAGGTAACAGTTATGCACAAGGTCATCTCAAGTCAGTCCAGTAGTGAGTGCTACTATTGGAATGTTGGTAGTTCTCGCATAAGTCTGAGTCGTACTCAACAGATCCCATCTAGTATATTTACTAACCTCCCCATGCGATCTGATGTGGCACAGGGCCAAATTTAATGTGGGGTATTCAAGCCTGTAGGCCCAACCAAAAATTCCCCATAAACCCCGTATAAAATGGGGTCGGGTAGCTGTTTCCCAAGACAAGCCTCTGCCATTTGACATAGCCTTGTCTGGGGATCCTCTCTGCCTGGAGGCATAGAGTTTGACCAGTACAGCTGGAAAAGATCTCAGCTAGATTATTTGCCAACCACCCCACATGGTCGGATGTGGCACAAGACCAAATTTCACATGGGGTAAAAATTTCCCATAGACCCCATAAAAAACGGGGTTGGGTAGCTGTCTACCACCCCAGATGAGACTCTGCCCTTCAGCATAGCCTTGTCTGTGTTCCTCTCTGCCCAAAGGCAGAGAGTTTGACAGTACAGCCAGAAAAGATTCCAGCTACACCCTGTAGCCTGTTGACTTACAGATACTTATAGGTAGTCACTACCTATAGTGTAGTCAGTCATGGGGGTGACAGGTTATTCCATTACATCAGTTTCTAATGAATTTTTCTACTTTTCAGGACTTTGCTTTGCTTTTGCAATGTCTTTTTCACTTAGTCCAATGTGTGTTTGGTTTTTGGTGTCACATTTTACATCTCTAAATCCCTGTTCTGCTATCCACAGGCTTGTTAGGTATGTAACTTGCTGTTTCCCTCTCCCTCTCTTGCTTTCAGTATGTCTCATGAATATCAGATTCTCCAATCCATCTTTCCTCGTTATGCGTCTCAGAAGGAGACCACATGTACTTAAATATGGCTCTTTCTGGAAGACATAGTCTGAATTCCAAATTTTCTTAGACTGGCTTCCGGCCAAGACAAGAGAGCCCAATATTTAACACATAGCTAGAAACAGATGGTTTCATGTCTTTTCCAAGGACATTAATATTTCCATTAGATTTTATGTTCACTCACATGCTGTAGATCTTACCTCACTTAGGTCAGCATTTTCCCACCTCAATCCAAAAAAGTAGTATAAATCAGATTTATTTTTGTCTTTTTCTGCTTTCATTTCATACCCCACTCACCTGTTCCCCACACTCAGCAGTTTTTTTTTTTTAATTCTCGTATTGCTTGCATTTTTTTTTTTTTTTTGCGTCAGTCCAGCCTTCATTTCCCCGATCTTATGTTTTTCTTTATTTACATTTGCCTCCTTCTTGTGTTTGTGTTCCGACTTTCCTTCTTACACGCCCCATTCCATTTGTTTTTCATCTTTCTTTTTTTTTTTTTTGCGGTTGAGACAAATGAAAAATAGAAACCACCTCACAAAAAACACACACGCACAGACACACTTATAAAAGAAAACAGAAAAAAGAAGGTGGGAAAACAAACTAGAATTCTTTAAATGGTCAAGAGTTGACTGGAATTGTTTCTCTTTGCAAGGTGACCAGAAACAATGTCAGACTTAATTTATTATTAGCATGTTCGTTCATGATTTCCTGCTTTCTTTGGTAAAATGTCAGATTCAGTGGATGTCACATGTGCTACCCAATGATTCTCTGGCTATAAAAATGTCCAAGTTATTTTTTTATATTAAACTGGATTATTTATCAGTTTATTAATTGTCAAATTGCCTGTAGGTTTCAACAGGAATCATATCAAATTTATCTATCAGAAGAAAGAGACATAGTGGCATTTTACATGTTTGAGAAAGCTTCATATTTATCTATCTACCTATTTATCCCAGACTATTCATATCTAAGTCTGTTCGTATCTATCTATCTCAGTCTATTCGTATCTATCTATCTCAGTCTATTCGTATCTATCTATCTCAGTCTATTCGTATCTATCTATCTCAGTCTATTCGTATCTATCTATCTATCCAAGTCTATTCGTATCTATCTATCTATCTATCCAAGTCTATTCATATCTATCTATCTATCTATCCAAGTCTATTCATATCTATCTATCTATCTATCCAAGTCTATTCATATCTATCTATCTATCTATCCAAGTCTATTCATATCTATCTATCTATCTATCCAAGTCTATTCATATCTATCTATCTATCTATCCAAGTCTATTCATATCTATCTATCTATCTATCCAAGTCTATTCATATCTATCTATCTATCTATCCAAGTCTATTCATATCTATCTATCTATCTATCCAAGTCTATTCATATCTATCTATCTATCTATCTATCCAAGTCTATTCATATCTATCTATCTATCTATCTATCCAAGTCTATTCATATCTATCTATCTATCTATCTATCCAAGTCTATTCATATCTATCTATCTATCTATCTATCTATCCAAGTCTATTCATATCTATCTATCTATCTATCCAAGTCTATTCATATCTATCTATCTATCTATCCAAGTCTATTCATATCTATCTATCTATCTATCTATCCAAGTCTATTCATATCTATCTATCTATCTATCTATCCAAGTCTATTCATATCTATCTATCTATCTATCTATCTATCTATCCAAGTCTATTCATATCTATCTATCTATCTATCTATCCAAGTCTATTCATATCTATCTATCTATCTATCTATCCAAGTCTATTCATATCTATCTATCTATCTATCTATCCAAGTCTATTCATATCTATCTATCTATCTATCTATCCAAGTCTATTCATATCTATCTATCTATCTATCTATCCAAGTCTATTCATATCTATCTATCTATCTATCTATCCAAGTCTATTCATATCTATCTATCTATCTATCCAAGTCTATTCATATCTATCTATCTATCTATCTATCCAAGTCTATTCATATCTATCTATCTATCTATCTATCCAAGTCTATTCATATCTATCTATCTATCTATCCAAGTCTATTCATATCTATCTATCTATCTATCCAAGTCTATTCATATCTATCTATCTATCTATCTATCCAAGTCTATTCATATCTATCTATCTATCTATCTATCCAAGTCTATTCATATCTATCTATCTATCTATCCAAGTCTATTCATATCTATCTATCTATCTATCCAAGTCTATTCATATCTATCTATCTATCTATCTATCCAAGTCTATTCATATCTATATATCTATCTATCCAAGTCTATTCATATCTATCTATCTATCTATCTATCCAAGTCTATTCATATCTATCTATCCAAGTCTATTCATATCTATCTATCCAAGTCTATTCATATCTATCTATCCAAGTCTATTCATATCTATCTATCCAAGTCTATTCATATCTATCTATCTATCTATCTATCTATCTATCTATCTATCTATCTATCTATCTATGTTAGCCTCTTCATCTTTGCATAGCTCAATTTTTGATCCCTTTAGACATTGTTTTAGTGTATATTCATATTTGAGTAGACACTCCATTTATTTATTAAACAGTTATTTATTTTTGTCTACCAGCCTGAATATTCAAGAAATCTTATTAAAGAAAAATATGGGCTCTCCAGGAGGACCTTTTTTTTCTTTAATAAGATTCCTTGAATATTCAAGCTGGTAAGCAAAGATTAATAAATATACTGTTTAATAAATAAATGAAATGTCTATTCAAACATGAGTATCTACTAAAATAAAGTTTAAAGTAATAAAATCTGTCAGATAAAAATCCATTACTTCTTTAGGAAATATATCAATCTCGGTTTGTTCACACACACACATGCATAAACATATATATATATATATATATATATATATATATATGCAGAATTGTATCATCTGATTCCTTTTTTCTGTCTGTCTACCAATTCTTTCATATTTCTCTATCTGTTTATTAATATGTTAGCCTGTTCATGTTAGTCAATCTCAATCTTTTCACATATATCTCTATATCATTCTATCTATCTATCTTTCTATGACAATCCTTTCATATCTTCATCCTGGGTATGACAATAAACTACAACTGGCAGCAAGGCATCTGGAGGTTTTGAGGAGTGTGGAACAACCACTTAATTACAGATGTTCCTAGGTCCACCCTCACCCAGGGTAGCAGCAGCTTTTAGGGTCTCAGCTGTAGGCAAAACTAAACACCTAAACTGGGGTCAAAACATGAAAATATAAAAATACACTTGAAAAAATTACCAGAAATACATTTTTTTTGGTGGGTGGGAACTACCAAAGCATACAAGAAAATAAAATTTTGGCATTAAATGACCCATAAAGAGTTGACATGCCATTAAGCAAACGAAACTACTCCAACCTTGCATATCTATCTGTTCATACTTACTCACCTACCTCAGTTCATAACTCTCTCAGTCTATCTATCTGTCAGTTTTTTAATATGTTAGTCTGTTCATCTTTGTTTATCTCAGTCTCAATCTGTTCATATATATGTCTGTATCATTCTATCATTTTTTAATGGTTTATCTATCTACATGAAAGAGGGGAAGTGATGTATGTAAGTGCATAAAATGAAAGCTCAGTATATGATTATCTAGTTCTTCCTCCAATCTGTACATCTCTATAAATTTAGCTTGTTTGCCTATGATATAGAATCATGGGAAATTTGTGGAAGTGAAAAAATGTGGAGTTCTTTTCATTTGCTAAGTCAACTTGATGACTGACATTATTTTTCTGAAATGAGAACATAATAAAAACAAGTGAAAATACAGCTACAGATTTTGAAAGGCTGATGCACCATGACCGAGCCCTCAAAAAACAGCCATAAACCTGCATATATATTTAAACAACTTCCTTTGTCTATATATTTATTTCTGTTTTCTAAACAAACAATTTCAATACTAAACCTTCCTGCTTCCTGTTTGGTATTCTAGCCATAAACAATTTGTTTGTTACAAAACTAGAGTTTATTTATATCAGACATCTACTTTGGAACTGACTGACTTGTTGGTGAGTCATAATGGAGGATCTGGTTCTTCATCCCCAAATTGTCTTTTAAAACCAAGCAACATCTGGTGAAATGTTACTAAAGACTTCCAAACACTGTCCTCTACCAGAGAAAATTATTTTATAATTCCATCTCTTCTGATAACAGTATTTTCTTTTTTCTTTTGGGTGTTGGGTGTGCATGTTATAAGTCACTCAGGTTTTCAAAACTGATCCAGTCATTTTTAGAAATAGATTGCTATGATGATCATTTTCTCATTTTATGGTATCTGACATTTATTAAGCAAAATATCACATACAGATATATCTATCCACAAGATTTGAAATGTATATTTGAAACTTTGAAATTTCTGATTGTTTCACTTTGAACCCTGTTTGAATTAGCAGAAATTCTTGACCATCAAAGCTGCTACTTTAATACTGGGAAAATTATACAAATTGCATGATTTTTTTTTTTTTTATTGATGCTTTGTGCATTATGATGTAATGGACATCAGCTCAAAATTAGAAATTGGAGAGCTGAGTTTGAATTCCAGTCAGGTTCATTGCATTCACTTACGTGCAAATACCCTTGAAAAAGTTTTCCTTCAGTGATTGACATGTGACCTTCTCATAATTTGTGCAGTGTTGATGAACTCTTGATGACCTATTTGCAACATACTAGCCCAATTCTTTTGTCACATTTGAACTCCCCATATTACATTGCTGTGCCTTTCTAAGCATGAATTCATTATTTGCATCATCTTTGGAAAGTGCCTGAAACCATAGCTCATTTTGACTTAACCCTTTGGAATGAAATTGGGTAGATAGAAATGTTTGGAAACTGTCCGTAGTTGTGCTATCACAAAGTCACAAGTCATCATGACCAAGGGTGTGAGTGTAATGACCTTGTTCTAGCTGTTGATCATGTCAGATTATGTGCCCTCTCCCAGAAATTGAAAATATAGTCTACTCAACTGGGGCCAAAAGAATTTAGCAACTCAGTTTTGGGACACAATTTTAGATTTGGCGTTTCTCCCCTCTTCACTGGTTTCCCGGTATTTTTTGTTTTCTTTTCCCCGTATCTGCTTCAACGTTTGTTGTTCCTGTTACAACTGTATGTATGGTACATATATTTAAACATGCTCTATCTCTGATGTTGAGCGCTTTATCCCATAAATATAGCAAATCTTAAGACTATATTTCTTCATATATATATATATATATATATATATATATATATATATATATATATATATATATATTTATATATATATATAATTCAATCAGTAATTTTTTATTCAGCATTATTTTTTATTACTATGAACTTTGTTTTTAGGGGCTATTAATTCAAATAAGTGTACACACAAAAATGTTTAGTAATAAAAAAACAAATCCATCAATAAAAATGTTTTATTTGGTTGAGCTAGCTCAGGCATTCATGAGTTTATCATTATCCTAACAATCAAGGTTGTAAGGTCATTAGGGTGGCATTCTCTATCATAACATAGCTGGTCAATGTAGGTAATTACTGGGTAACCAGATCATCTTGTGCCATGGCTAGGTGTCTAGAGCAGTAGCTCATTTGCAAGTTCTTGTTTTGCTCACCAGCAATGTCCTGCAAAGTGCTTACTTTATTCAAATGAAGTCCTTTTAGAGGAAGAAATGTATTACATAGAATGTTTTACTACTATGTCATTCACTTACCTGACCAAACACTGGCAGTTGATCTCCCCCACCCTCTGATGCTCTAACACACAGTGGGGGAAAAAAACTGGCTGGTTATATTCAATGCCTTGAAAACCAAACTAATTACATTCTATCATCATCAATCAGACCCTGATGATGAATGGATGTTCCCTCAGGTTGGACCTGTGCCTTGAGCTACTATTGGGCCTTAAACTCAACCCAGATCTGACATCGAACACATACATATGATCCATCGCTAAAGATACTGAACAAATGGTCAGTTGTCTGTACTGCTCCAGTAAGTATCTGACTCCTCATGCTATCCTCTAATTTACAAGGGTCAGCTCAGGCCTAAAACGGAATACTTTTGCCATATTTGGACAGAACCTGCCCAGTCCTCACTTTCCAGTCTTGATAGAATCCAAACACAGAAATGTATCCTTGTGGTTGACAAATTATTTTCAACCCTACAACCTCTTTCTCACAAATGAAATGTTGCAAGCCTCTCACTGCTCTATTGCTATTTCCATGGAAAGTGATCGAACAAAATTACATATTTTCACTTTCATGGCTAAAACTTGTCATGTTACACACATTGTAGTGACCCACCCTAATTCCCTCATATTCTATCGGTGAGAAGTAAGTTTCCACTCAAGCAGCTTTCTCCTGCAAACCACTGCTCTGTGGCACCAACTTCCAACAGGGTATTTTTCCAGTCACTACAATCTTAACCTGCTAACTGTTATCTTCTCCACATATCCACATCAACTGTTCCTCTTACTCTGTAACCCTCTGCCCCAAATGGCTCTTGAGTCTTGTACAGAGTGAACCTGACTGTAAAAAAAAAAACACACACACACACACAGAAAGGTAGTGTCATGATAGATAGCAAAAATTGTAAATGCAAATAAAACTATTTATAAAATAGTAGTAGGTATTTTTATAAGTTTTTCATATTTCTAAAGTGAAAAATTTTCTGAAACAGATTCCACAAACTGTTAAAAGCCTTCTATTACCATGGATATTATTTAAAAAAAAAACAAAAAAAAAAATGGAACTACTTTTCCCATTTTGACAATTTTTTCCAAGAAAAAATATCAGAGATTACTGTTTGCAATAAATAAATATTGAATTTAGAAGTAAATGGAAAAATAAATATTTTCAATTTGTTTTAATCTCATATCTATTATGTTCTCTTTTTTTGCCTCTCCTGTGATGTCTACATCAGAAGTAATGGCCACTTTAAGTGGAGAGAAAGGTCAAAGAAAGTAAAGGGGTTGGAGGTCGACATCAGAGATTTACATTGTGAAAGGTGGTGGTGAAAAAGAGTAAAAAGTTAAAATGCCTAAGTTCAGGTTAAGTAAAAAACAAAAAAACATCAACCATCCAAAGCTTTATAAGGCTTGGTTGGTATCTCTCAAGAATTATCCAGCTACAGTGACCTCTTATCTACATTTATAATGTACAGGCTGGTACAAAAATTTTGTCACCCCATACAAAATATAATTTTCTATTTCTGATGGCTGACACGAAAATGATGGTGTTCATACAGACCTTCTCAATGTGTGACGGTGTCAATGACAGTGAATGAACTGAATCCAATACATGTGTTTTGTATTAATCTTATCACTTGTTCTATTATTCTCATTAATAGGGGTGACAAGACTTTCGGACCACCCTGGACAATAGCCAAAAATTGATAATCCACAACTCGAAAATCAGTCAAAATCTAAAAATTAAACTTTTTTTAATCATTTCACTCCAAGCAAAGCAATAATACCACTGAGACACAAGGGGTTACTGGGAGTGAAAGAGAATGAAAAGACTTTAGTGAGGAGAAAGAACAATAAAAGAACAAAATTCAGGAAGACAGAAAATGACGATAATGCCACTGAGACGCAAGGGGTTACTGGGAGTGAGAGAGAATGAGAAGACTTTAGTGAGGAGAAAGGACAATAAAAGAACACTTTGCAGAATGGTGATAGATATTGCATTTAAAATTTTGAAGATTGTAGGTAAGAAATTGGAAGAGAGTTTCACAGAAAAGAAACTATTAAAATAGAACTGATTACATTTAGCTAATTTGACAGTAAAACGATGAAACCTATTTTCTAATCTAGTAGTAAATTTATGTAGTTGAAGAGCCAAGGAGGAAAGCTAATTAGAACAATTGTGACAAAAATATTTATAAAAAAGGTAGAGGAAAGCCATATTGCAGCAATAGGAAAGTGAGTGAAGTTGAGATGCCAGATCAGGACTGATAACATTACAGATACTGCTTTAGATTTTCTCGAGAATCTTGAGACATAGTGATTTTCCAAGCATAGCTTATATGTGGCACAAGGCTGAAAGTAGGGGGAACCCAGTGAGGATTGAACTTACAACTAAGTTGTAATTGTTCTAGTGAGACAAGCTTGCTAACCCTTACACTACCTCAAGGTGCCCATAGAGAATCTTGAGATATATAGCAGGAACACCAGACTAGATATGGAACCAGTATTCAGTGCACGGACAAATGGCAGATTTGTAATGGTGAAAGATGGATTCTGATAAGAAATATTGTCTGGCTTGACACAGGGTACCAACTTTCTTAGCAGTAGATCTAGCAATTGATTCAATATAATCACTCCATGTCAGTGAACCCAAGAAGGTGCAATTAGTTGCTCTCCTTGAAGTTACAATCAGTACCTATATTCCTGAATACTGCAGACAAAAACTTCATATTGATATATACTAAGCTGCTTTGTTTAGTCTGGCACAATAGATATTTCTCATAATGGTGAGTCCAAAAGTGAGACCTCTGATCAGGGGACTGGAGATTTTGAGGACCATGGAGCCACCTCTTAATTGCTGCTGTTCCCATCTCCATCTTGACCTGGAGTGGTAGCACCTTTTAGAGTCCAAGCTATGAATGTATAAAAATAAATTTTTGTAGTAAAAATACCAGCAATACTTTTTTATATAAAAAAAATTACCAACAGTAATTATTTATAGTAAAATGACCAATACACATATTAACAAATTGTAGCAACGTCACCCAGATCCATTTAAAATACTACCAAACAACTAACATGAAAGACATTTATGACATTAATCCATATGTTATCATACAATTTCTTAAAACAAACTGGATTCCAAAATATAACTTCAACAAAATGCACATCACCACCTCTAGTAATTATCCCCACACAAATATGTATATGCACAAAAGCTGAGTATCATCTACCATGTATTCAATTGTGAAAGCAGAATAACATATCATTTTTATTACTTCCAAGCTCCTAAGAAAATTAAATTTTGGCATTAAATGACCCATAATGTTATATACCCTTAAACAAACAAATAAAATAATGTTATATGCCATTAAACAAACAAATGAAATCAATCAATTTATAATGGTGAGATTAGACATTTCTATACAGGTAACATTCAACATCCATTGATCAGTGTTACTGTCAGTTGAAATTTATAAAATATCTCTCTTAAAACAGGTTTCTGGAAAATCGGTTTCCTTCCTAAATCCACTTACCATTATCACACTTCCTGGTTATTGATGGGGGCTTCATTCATAACCTTTCATTTAAGTTGTAGAAAGTCATTATCTTGATTATATCATGATGTTCTCTTTGATTTATTTGTGCTGTTAAGTTGTTAAGTCGCTATCCAGCACAAGTATTGAACTGATAGCCTTCAGCTAATGTAAACTTGTGCTTTAATAAGTTGATCTGTTTCATCTGCAGTTGAAAGTCTTGAGTTAACCATTATCTTTCTAGCATAGCTCCAAGACCTTCACTACATGCTCTTTCTTATGCTCATACAACACCACACAGTAACCCTCTACTTTGAGTAGCTCTTGGACCTTGTATTGTATGAACCTTAGCAAAAAATGTTAAACTGAAAAAAAAGACATTATTTATGTCCTGTAAAATGCTTAACTTTTGCATTGTATAAGTTCTTGATAAGAAATCTCTTTTCTAATAAAATGGCAAGTCTCAAGTTCTAATTTGAAGTATATACAGTGTGATGGATAAATTATCCTCTAAATTACACAAAAATGAAAATTAACACTGACATCTCATTTTAATAGATATATTTACCAAAATTATATAAAAATATCTTGAAATACTAAAAAGTAAATTTATTCAGTAAAATAACCATTTTGTTTAAGTTGGTCAATGCTGCCATAATCCTTGCCTTCAGTTCATCTTTGGTCTTACAAACAGTTTTGTTGGTCTCTCACTCAACTGCACCCCACACATAATAATCAAGGGGGTTGCAGTCAGGTGGCCTGATGTAAGGGATGATGTGGTCACAAAAATTGTCTGACAGCCATTACTGGGTTCCCTGCTTGTGTGGCATGCTGCATAGTCCTGTTGCCAGACATAAGATCTTCCAGAAGTCACCCTCTTCACTCAGGGCAGCACTAAACTTCTCAAGGCACTTGATGTAGGCCACTGTGTTGAGTTAGAGGCCCTGTGAGAAGCCTACACAATCAACATTAGACTCATCCAACTCTTTCTGAATCCCCTGCACTATCCTCAGATTGACACCCAGACACTCTAAAATATTCGCATTGGAGATTCTGGCATGAATGCCAAGCAACACCGCATGCCATTTCCAAATTTCTTGTGGAGTAAATTGCATTATGGTCCTCTTTTTTTCTACAGACAATGACCAACTGACTCTACTATGCTGTGCAGTCAACAAAATCAAAAACAAACAATGCACATGCACAAAATTAAAAATATAAAATGGCAACAATTTACCCATCCCACACTATATATATATATATATATATATATATATATATATATATATATATATATATATATATATATAAAGTCGTTGGTCAGAGTAAAATAAAGAAACAGTTGTATTAAATTGTATTTTAGAATGTATATATCACAATTGGGTTTATTAGTTGGAATGAAGGATTATTGGGAAAGTCACCTTTTTGAGTTTGTATGAAACTGGATGAAAGTATGCATTAATTTACTCCCCCTTCAATATAATTTCAATATTCTTGCCTTACTCCTCCCCTTCTATTACACTTCCTGTTGTGTGTTCATATATGAAGCATTAGAAAATCATTTGGCTTGTATCGCCTGAGGATACATCAAGGTTGAAACTGTGGTAGGGTGATTGGCTGATCTCCTAATTTTTTAAATCTATATAAATTATTTGCAGATAGACTGTATCCGCAAAGAAAAAGTAAATAAAATGACAAGAGGAAAAACTGAAAATAAAAAAAATATTTCTTGAATATTATGACTAGCTTACTTTTGTCTTACCAGACCTTGAATTATGACACTTTGTGTCCTCCATATGTTTTGGCTGACCTTTCATCTATCTGATGAATATTAATGAATGCTCTCAAACTTAAAAGCCTTGATTAACCAATGACATACTTGCTTTTGTATATAACACATGCAACAAAATAAATCCTTACACTTGCATTGATAAAGTCCCATAGAGAATATCTCTCTCTCTCTCTCTCTCTCTCATATATATATATATATATATATATATATATATATAAGTAAAGGGATTGTCACTTAGCTAAGTGATGTTACCTTCAGCATTCCAACTTCAGAGTTTTGTAGATGGACCCGTCTGTGCACTCATCAGGGGGTATCAGCAATTGACTGTTTATACTTCTCAATTTTTACGTTTTCATATGCACTTATTATTTGCGTAAGTTTTTTTGTAGTGTGTGTGCATGTGTATATGCATGTGTATATGCATGCACTCATCTGCATAGATTTGCATTCACACATCTGAGCTGATGTATGTATAGATGTGTATATATAGTATTTGTTTGTTTATTTATTTATTAAAATATTTTTGTAAATTTATATTTATTTCATTTATTTATTTTTAATTAGTGCTATGATAGCAAAGTAAGTATTTATTTATATGCCTACATTTACCAATTATTTCAGTTTTTGAGTTTTTTTGTTTTTTGTAAACTAATTATTGCTAATTTTCCCTCTTTAATAACTAAAACTACTTACTAAGGGGTAAAAAATTAAATTTCAGGAGAAAACAGTTCTCATTACTTGATAACAGAGCAATTCATATTATCTATCAGAAAGGTGTCTTCAATGGCTGGCCTCTCCTCAGGAGGCATGATGGAGTAGTGGATAGTGGCTCAGATTGGGGAATCGGGAGATTTGAGTTCAAATTCCATTCAAATCCATTATATTCACTTATGTGCTAATACCCTTGGGAAAGTTATGAATCCTCTTCT
>OZ010597.1:80776596-80789096 GCA_963932145.1 Acanthosepion lycidas | reverse complement strand
GTAGTTTTACTATAAAAATGAATTATGTTTTTTTTGGTGTTGCATTGATTGTCATTTTACTATAAAAATCTATTGTTGGTCATCTTATTATAAATGTACTGTTGATTTGTGTTTGGGGATTCACTATTTGCCTATAGCTAGGACCCTAACCGGTGCTGTCACTCTGTGTCAGGGTGGACCTGGGAAGAACAGCAATTAAGTGGTGGTTCCACACTCCTCAAAACCTCCAATTTCACAATCAGAGGCCTTGCTACTAGATGTAGTTTATTTTCATACCCAGGATACATAAATAGAAAGAAAAGCCAGTGAAAGGAAAGAGAGAAGAGATGGACATGGAAAGCATAGGTAAACTGGGAGCTTTGATTTTTATTACTCCTTTACCCCTTTGATCATTTAAAGTGGGTGAAGCATTACTTTTTTTTTCTTTTGGAACATGATGCACAGGAAGTAGGTAGATTATTATTATATAGATATGTAGGTGGCAAGGTGGAGTAATGGATAGCTGCTCACGTTGAGGAATCCAAGAGCTGAGTTTGAATTCCAGTTGAGTTTCTTACATTCACTTACATTCAAATACCTTTTGGAAAGGTATGAATCCATCTTTTCTCCACCTAGCTATGGGTAAATAGCAAGACAGTCTTGGTCCTATAGCCTTGGGTAGCAAATGTTTCTGGAGAAAGACAAATCTGAATTCCAAACCTAAGGAGGGTCATTTTGGGACCTATGTGCACCAGTTCTCTGTATTTGGTTCTTCCAAAAACTTGGTTGGTTCTATACAAGCTTTCACTACTATAATAAAACATCATATGTGCAAGTAGTCTAGCTGTTAGTGATTGTCACACTTCATGCAATCTTCAAACCATATACTATATAAATATATCAAATGTTAAACTTCAATGACTATGGTGCCTCTGGAAAAAATATTTGGCTTAATCCAATCATTCCTAATAAATCAGATAATGAAGATTGTGTTGAACAGACACACTTCTAGTTCATTTCACATTAATGCAGGAATCTCTCTGTCCTTGGACCTTTATTGGTTCTTATCTTTATCAGTGGTGCACACTGCTAGTGGAGTGGCCATGTTTACACTGTAACAATGACCCAGAAAGTTTGCGTGATCAAGCTCAAACTTTGATCATGTGACCACAATAGTACCAACTATAAGCACATATGAGTAGAAGTCAGTGTGACAAACCTAAATCTCTGTTATGGTGAAGTTGCAGATAATTTTTGCTCGTGGATACACTGTTTTTAGCTGCTCGTGGAAGTTCCATATATTTTTTCCTGAACATTGGCTAATGAATTGACAAGCTAGGTGATTTCTCTTCCATTCTTCTTTCTATCAAACACTTTCTTTCCCCCCACCGATCAAAAACTCAGTTCCTGTACTCTGTCTGACTTTTTTCTCCACTTAACGTGCTATCAAATTATAAAAGATTGTTTCCATTTGTTCATTAAGCATTTGTGCAAAGCTATTGATTCTGCCTGGCAATGTGATGTTTTCTTTTCCTCTTCTCACCCACACTGCCAGTCCCCACACTCAGTTAATGGCATTGCTTCATTAAACCTAAGGAAACCAGTTGGGTATGTACAGGTTTCATTCAGAGAGTCTGCTGCAACAATTGCATACAGGTTTCCACGTAAGTTACACTTCCCTGGGCAACGATCTTAATTTGTGTCATTCACTTTGAGTTGCCTGCATCCTGTTGGAGATTGTATCCACTTTGTGGATTCATTAAATAAGAACATGCCTTAATTTCATACAAGAGGAGATCAGAGTGTCCACTAGCTTAAGCAGTGGTTGAAACAACAAAGATACCATTATTTACACTATTTACATGCAGTCTATTGTCATCTTTGTTGTTGTTATCACAAAGGGACCTAGTGGCTTAAAGAGTTCATTTACTTGGTGACATAATAATTACGAGTTCAATCCCTAGAGCAATGTGTACTTAGATTCAGTGGAAACAAGACGAGCAATAATTGAGCAGTACTAAAAACAAAGGGAGGCATGCTAGAGTAATGGATAGCAGCTTGGATTGAGGAATCAGAGAGCCGAGTTTGAATTCCAGTCAGATCTATTACATTCATTTACGTGCTAATATCCTTGGGAAAGGTATGAATCCTCCTCTTCTCCCAGCAGCTATGGGTAAATAGCAGGACAGACTGGGTTCTATAACCTATGGGTGGCAACTGGCATAGAGGAAGGAAAACTCTGAATTCAAACTGACCTGGAGAAAGTTAGGCTCCATCAGGCTATCTTAGCCAAGAAACACCACTTCTGCTGCAGCTGCAATACATGGGGTGCCTCTACAATCCTGATAGGTCACAGGATTTGTAATTGTGACTAAAAACAAGAACTAGACAAGATATCCCTAGACATGGGCAATGGAATAAGAATAGTCTACTCCCATAGATTAAATAAAGGGTTCAGTTCAGAATTCCCTGTAGGTTACCGAGATCGACATACATGTGATGACGGCTGGAGAGAACAACAGCTGAAAAATTGCGATAATAACAAAGATAATACTTTGCATGTAAACAGTGTAAATTATGATAACTCTGTATCCCATAAAGTAAGACAGAAACAAAGATAGCAGTTTAAATGATTGATCAGATAATGATAATACTTTTGTGACACAGGCTGTGAGGTGGTTAAATGGTAATTCTGAGCAGAAAAGTTGTTAAGCACAAAATGAAATATAAACTGGAAGATAAAGAGAAAGATATTCTTCCCTGATAATGTGGAAGGGCAAAAAGAGCCATCTTGATTATCTCCCCCTTATGAATTGGAACAATGCACCAAAAGTTTACTTTTTTTTTTTATCTAGTGAAAATCTGGCATGCAGGTAATACAAATTGGGAAATGGCTTTCTCTCTTTCTTGGGAAATTAGAAAAACACATGTCATTGGTGGGAAAAGAGACAGACAGGAATTATATTTTCGTTGGCAAAAATGAATTGAGAAATGAAAACAGTGAATGAATCCACTGTGAAGTTTAGGATTATGAAAATTGATCCTGTCATGACAGGCAGGTGGTCTGGTTTGTTTTTGCTAAGACAATGATCGATCAGCCCAAGGATGGAAAACAGCTTGTCTCTTCGTTGAGAATTTAGGTAAGCAAATACATTTTCTTTGATGAAAGCAAATTGTGTAATAATTTTATCTATCACTTGGAAGGTTAAATGAGAACACAGTGGTTTGGTTTGTGTTCTTGTTGCACAGAGGTAATTCTCGGGAAGTAGAAAGGAGATTTTATAAATAGGAAATATATTAAATATTTGTTGGATTTAATCTATTTTCTACATTGTTATTGTTTACATTAGGATACGAAATCAGAGCAGATTTGATAGATTGAGAAAGATCAGCAAAAATGTGTGTTTAAAAGTAGTAATTTGAGCTTTGCTTAATTGGAAGTTCTCTCTGGCTCTGTGTGGTTATAACACACCTGGCTTAATGATGGTTCGTCATAGGATGCAGGTTCAATTCCTGCTGGAGAATGCATATTTTCTACAAAATTTCTCAAACATTCAGGCTGGTAAATATAATTTATACTGTTTAATTAAAGAACAGAACATTTACTTAATTAAGTGTGACCATAAAAAAATAATGTATAAACAGAAAATATATTAAATATTTGTCAGATTGAATCCATTTCCTATGTTACACATGTATATGTATTATTACATACAGTGTAACCCAGATATAAGAGAAACCCGGATATAAGAGAGATTTTATCTGGTCCCAAATTAGAGACTGTGTTAATGTATATAAATTAGACCAAACCCGGATATAAGAGACTTATTCTCCGGTTCCAACATCTCTCTTATATCCGGGTTACACTGTATATATAAAATTAAGGATTTTCTTTGTGGATTAAGCTGGTAGTTGCCAAGCATCCACGACATTCAAAATTCTTTATTGATGTGAGAAGTAAAATTCCATTGATGTTAATGTCTATTGAAATTACGAAAACTTGAATTGTCACTTATTTCCATTGACCATGAAGTCATGTCTGCTTCTTTCAATTAGATTTACCGACTTTCTGTTGGTATTTTCTGTTCATAAATTGCTGCTAACAGAATGAATGAAGAGATTTCATTATATATGCTCAATGTTGACATTGTCTTCAGTTCTAAATGATTATGTTTGCCTTCTTTCAAACAGTATTATTCCATTATATCTTGATTGCTTTAACAATACATATCATTGATAATTTTGACCTAGTAGTCTCATTTCCGTTCTGCTGATTACCAATTCAAACTATGTTTTCTCTGGCTTTCCTAACGTTCTCGGAAGTTCTTACATGTGATATTGTTATTATTTGGGGAATCATTTGAACTTCTTCTACTTCTTCTATAGGTCATGTCCATTCAGGATATAGGCAATCATAGCTCTCCACAACTTTGTAGCTCTTAGTAAATTTTTTTCTTTACTATCCCTCCCAGTCAAAATGCTAGACATAGGTTCAGTTGGTACAAGGGTCAAAATGTTAGATATATGTTAGGCAGGCTTTGCAAAAGAGTCAAAATATTTTATAAGTCTTTTTTCAAGATAATTCCCACTTCATGACAAATTATTTGATCACTAATTTCAATCAATATTTTTTTTTAATCAGTTCACCCCAAAGAAGGCAATAATGCCACTAAGATGCAAGGGGTTACTAGGAGTGAAAGAGAATGAGAAGATTTTAGAAGGGACTGGAAGCTTAATCCTAAACAAGAAACAAGGGATAAACCTCTACTCCTGTTCAAAAGACCAGGGAGGAGGGTGAACTAAATGATGGACAAATCTATCTACCATCATGAACTTGTATAATTTAATAATCCTGTCAGATATTAATATATGCAGTTTTATTTTTTAAGTTCTTTTTTAATAACAATAAAAGATAAACAATATTTAGGAAAGACCTAATTGCTACTGATTATTTTTTTTAAATATTTTTATTAACAGAATAATCTTCAATTCTGTAAAGCCTGTTGCCAACATTCCTTGTTTGAATCCAGTTAGTCATGGGCAAAGGTTTTAATATTACTCATATTTTAAAAATAACATAATTCCATAATTATTACCATGGCTTAAATTTTCAAGCAAAGATTTTGGAGCATTTAACACAATTATTTCAAGCTCTTCCATTGTAGCTGCAAAAGAGAAATGTAGCATTATTGGGTTTTGCAATGGTGAAAATTTAGGAGTGCAATATTCACAATACTTTCCTTTCTCCCTTAAAACAGTTTCATCTGAAATGGTCTTGCAATTGTTGATTAAAACAGAACAAAACGAAGGTCATAGGTTTTTTTTTGGGGGGGGGTAGAGTTTCCCTCTTCTGAGAGGGAAAAAACCCATAACCTTGAGTTCCTACTGTCATAATAAACAATTATGTCTGTCAAACTTTGTCTAAACTACTTCATTGCTTTGAGATACTTATATATTTTTTACAAAACTTACATTGCTTGCTGATTTTTTTTTTATACTATTATTCATTCAAAAAGTCCCAAGAGCCACTCAGGGTAGAGGTTAATGAATGAAGTTGTCATTGTAAGGCTGTACAACGAGGGAGTAAGAAGTGCATATTATAAGGATATTTAGGATAAATTACAGTTGACCCTAGATCTGAAGCAATTAAGTTTGTAGTGATCAGGGAAGCACCCTCTTGGGAGTCTGTTCTACAAAGTAACAGATCTGGAGAAGAGGTTGCCATTGAAATTTAAATAGATTTTTAAGACATTGTGAAATGTTGACCCCTTTGTGTGTGTTATTTCAAAACCATTGCAGACATATAGTAGCATACAGTAGGACATGTTTTTTGATGTATTTTATTATATTGCATGTTGGAGTGGGTGTGGTTTTAGCTTAGTGTGAACTTTATAGTGTCCAGACAAAAACCCAAAATAGTAGTGCCATGAATAATTGCCATGAATATGTAAATGCTCAGCAAATAGCTGAAATGTTTTCTTTTTCCAACATGGGTCAACACAGACAAGTAACAATGTTATAGTGAAAATGTTAATAACTGCAGAGAAGTTCAACCGCCACCTGAAGGAATCCCATTTCAGGCAGATACTTGCAAAATCTACCTTTTAACTCATGTGTAAACCAGATCTATGTCTACCTAACTATTAATTCCTTCTGGTTTTTGTCTGATATTTGCTATTTGCCTGATGCTCTGTGACATATAAGAACACTTAGTAAGGTTTCCGTAATCAAATTCTTGAAATGACGAATTTATCTTCCTCACTACTAATCACATATTGCAGTTAAGAATAAATTTGGAATTAATTAACTTACCTTATTTTTACACAGTATTGATAGTTTCTGCAAGGATTAAACAAAAATATTGTTCTCTTCTATGACAACACAGCTGTACGAGGTCTGATCAAAAAGTATCAGGACTCTTTCTATGGTAACGCAGCTAAAGTACGCTCATTAATAATGTTTTTCTTATTCTCTTTTACACTTAGGAATTCTGTGTGTTAGGGGCTTTATTGCCTTGCTTGGATAATTTAAAAATTTTTTTTTTTTTTTTTTTTTTTAACATAAGCCCATAGATATAACTGGATTAATATGTAAGTTCATTGTATATAAAATAGTATTAAATAAAACATTGTAAATTTGAATCTACACAGATATTCTTGTGCCACTAATTTCAGCTTTATTTGGCTATTCTATCCTAATTACTAAAGTAATTTTACAGGAATTCTGAATTTGAATTGTTGCATTAGACTGACCATTCATTCACTGACCAAGTTGTAATGTCAATGAAAAACTGACCTCCACCACTTGCTCCAAATATTAGATTGAGTCATAAGTAATTTCTGTGTTTGGTAACCAATTTTAATGAGAAATTTATCTTCCTAATCATACATAGCTGTTAAGAATAGAATTGGAATACATTAACATACCTTAGTTTTTGCACTTTAGTGACAATCTCATTTCACTCCAAGCAAGACAGTAAAGCTACTAGTACACTGGGGGTGGGGATTACAGGGAGCGAAAGTGAAAGAGAATAAGAAGACTGAGAATGGGGAGGATTGAGGAAAGGACAAAAAATAAATGGGATTCAAGAAGGCAGATGATGATGATTGGCATTGCATTTAGAGTTTTGAAGATTGTAGTTATCAGGGAAGCAAGAAAGCGGAAGGGAGTACCACAGATGGGAAGTGTAGGAAAAGGAACTTTTGGAGCTGGTTACATGTAGCTAGTGGCACACTTAAATTCATGTAGTTATGGCGCCAGGAAAAAAAGCTTGTCAAATCAGTTGCCATGAAAATATTTGTAGAAAAGACAGAGGAAAGCCATACCACATCAGTGAAAAAGTGACTGAAATCGAGATGCCTGGTCAGGATCAACAGATCCTTCTTTGAATTTTGTCAAGAATCTTGAGATGTACAGCAGGAGCACCAAACTAGATTTCAATGCAAATTTGAATGGTATATTTATAAATGTGCTAGATGAATTCTGACAAGAAAAATTTTCTAGCACAACACAGCGAACCAACTTTTAAGCTGTGGGGGTAGATTGTTCTTGTTCGGCTATCTATATCTGGGGATATCTCATCTTGTTGGTTTTTGTTGTTGCTCTTTTTAGTGCTGCTCAGTTATTGCTCACCCTGTTATCACTAAGTCTAAGCCTGTACTATCTGGTCCAGGATTCAAACTCATAATTACTATGTCACTATGTATTACAGATTTAGAATCTGTGGAAATGGGGCAAGCAGTAGATGAGCCATACTAAATAAGAACATGATGAGATATCTTTAACAGAGAAATGTTAAAAATTTTGTTTTCAATATGAACTCAATCAATGGGCCAGTTAGTATTATTTAGTGTAAACAGAGATGATGATACTAAATAACAAATCCTTAGATATGGAGCACTAAACAAGAGTAATCCCTCCTCCTCAACATATATTAAATGAAGGGTCCGGTTCAAAGTTCCCTGAAGCTTACCCAGATAGACAGACCTGATAAAGACTGCAAAACTACTACTTCTATGATTTGTTTCTTCAAGACATTGGAGTTCATGGTTCTCTACAACCTTCTGTCCTTTGTAGCTCTTAATAAATATTCTCTTTTTGTTATCTCTCCTAAATCCTGTTCTGCCATCCATTTACTAGGTAGGTTATGGGTTGTTTTCCTCCATCCCTATTGTCTTCAGTATGTACTGTGAGTATCAAATTTTCCAAGCCCTCTTTCCTCATTATGTGCTCTAGAAATTTCAACTCTCTCTGATGTTTAGTTTTAGTGTCCTTTTTGGTATCCATTTTCTCCAAAACTTCCTTGTTGCTCACATGTTTGGTCCATGATATTCTCAGTATCCATCTGTAGAACCACGTCAGTGTCGCCTTGAGTCTCTTCTCCACCTGTGAGGAAATTGTCCAGCATTCACTGCCATATTTGGAGGGCTGATATTATGTAACAATTCAGTATTCTTTTCTTTGTTTCTGGCTTAAAGCCATATCATGTTGAGATGCCAGTTCTCATACAATCACCAAAGTTAAGAAACATCAAGCCTGGTCAGTACCCAAATGGGTGACTGCTTGGAAATGCCAGGTATTGTAAGTTTGTATGTATGTGTGTGTGTGTAGTGCAATGAATGACAGCTTGGAATTTGAAATCCGAGTGCAGAGTTCCAATTTCAGCTGGGTTCATTATATTGCTTTATGTGCAAATATCCATAGGAAAGGTATAAATCCTCCTCATCATTATCTCTCCTCTCTCTATGGGTTAATTAGTAGGACTTATATCAGTAAAACATTATTATCACCAAAAAATTCCCATCCTGAGTATGATGAACACATTCACATCCTGGGTAAGACGATAAACTACGTCCAACAGCAAAGCCTCTGATTAGGAGATTTTGAGGAGTGTGGAACCACCTCTTAATTGCTGATGTTCCCAGGTTTACCCTGACTCAGGGTGGTCGCACCTGTTAGGGTCCCAGCTATGGGTAAATAGTTAACCCCCAAACTGGGTTCAAAATACTATGAAAGTGTAAAAATAGACTTTAATACCAGAAATACCTTGCAAAAAATTATTACCAGCAATACCTATTTGGGAAAAAAAAATATTACCACCAATACATTTTTGAAAAAAAAAATATTACCAGAAATAGATTTTTGAAGAAAAAAAATATTACCAGCAATATAAATGTGGTCAGCATTAAATAACCCATTGAGGTGTTGATGTACCGTAAAACAAAACAAACTAAAAAATTTTTACAACCCCAAAATATTTTATAACTTTAAATAACCTGCAAAAGGTTGATAATCCATAAAAAACAAATCAATAAATAAAACAATCTTTGTTTCTAACAAAATTTTTCTGTTTCTCAATACTTTCCTTAGCTTTTGAAAGGCATCATTTGCTATCACAATGCACCTTCAGATTTCAATGTTACAGTTTCCATCCTGTGTTAAAACACTTTGTAAATATTTAAATTGTTGTGCTGAAACATTGTGGTAATAACAACAAAGATGTGGACATTAGTCCTAATATAAATAAAAATCTCACTTTGTATTTGTTTCTACATTTCTGTAAACAAAGAAAACAGTGTGAGATTTCAAACAAACAGACCAAACACTATTACAATGTATTTATTATCTTCTGCTTCTGTTGTTGCGTTTTTTTTTTTGTTTTTGTTTTTTTTCTTTCCTCGTTTTTTTATTTTTTATCTTGAAATTCCTTTTCATTCAGTCAGGATGTGGCCCCACCTAAGAAGAAAAGAGGAAATTAAAGGGAGAAACAATGTAGCTTTTTGTTGTTAGTGTGAACATTTCTTTCTGACAGAAAAGCACCCTGAGCATCTCTTCAAACATACAGTTTTAGACCCCGCTACCTCAGAGGCTGTCCTTGACATGGACATGATTGAAGCACAATAAGAAAGAATTCTAGATAGATTTTATGTCACCGTTGATGAGCTACAGAGGGTAATGTTCTGGCTACTTTGGAGAGAAAGAAAAGAGGCCAGTCTTTCCAGACATTTTGGATAAATGAAATTTCAACATAGACATATAGCAATGCACAGAGTAAAAACAATTTCATTAAAGACAAATTGAAGGAATTGTGGGATAGAAAAGTGATCAAATAATCAGATCAAGAAAAAAAATCTTGTGTTCTTGCATAATTTCATGCCATTTATAAAATTTAAATTTTCTTTTATTGAAAAGTATTAGATTTATTTTTTGCTAACATTATTCAAGCTTTGATTTGATAAATTCTGTCAATATTATAAATTTTTGTATTTATATATGATTTTGTTGTATATAATGCAGATATAAATAAGTGTGTATGTATGTCAATATATATATATATATATATATATATATATATATATAATGAATAAAGATAATCAAAGGAAAAACTAATTCTAAGCTGACATGTTTTGTTCTGTGAGGGACTTTATCAAGGCTAAGGATTTATTTTGATGCATGTGTTTATATATATATATATATATATATATATGAGCAAGAATGTCATTGGTTTATCAAGGCTTTTAAATTTGAGATCGTTATGAATATTCATCAGGTGGCTGAAAGCTCAATTAAAACATGTGGACAACACAATGTGCCATAATTCAAAGTTTGGTAAAACAAAAGTAAGCGAGTGATACCAAACTTTGAATTATGGCACTTTGGTTCCTTGAAATGAGCTAGTAGATTAGTTTTGAAAAAGTATCCAACCTTCAATTTTTACAAGTTTCTTCAAAATCCAGAAATTGGCCCAAACTCTTGGCCTATAGTGTGTGTGTGTGTGTATGTATATATATATATATATATATATATATATATATATCTATATATATATATCCTTAAGTTCGTATTCAAGCATGAAACAGATTGTTTGGTTTTGGCCTTACTGATTTTTTTATTTATTAATCTGACATCTTTATTACTTAAACATAATTTTGTAGCAGATGCTCGTATTTGAGTAGACACTCCCTTTATTTATTAAACAGTATATTTATTTATTTTTGTCTAGACAAAAATAAATCTACTGTTTAATAAATACACAGAATGTCTACTCAAATAGGAGTATCCATTAAAAAATAATGTTTATGTATATATATAATTTTTTCTAGTATTCAAATAATGTTTTGCAAATGTGGCTTTTGACTCACTTGAGTCAAAGTCAGGAGTTTGAGTAACAAAAGAAAATCAAATGTATTCTATACAACACATTTTTAAAGACTCTTTTTTTTGTTTGAAAGCTAAATCTAATAGAGTAGAACAGAGTAAATCATATCAAGCTTGAGCTGTGTCTCTTGATATCTCAAAGGCATTTGACAGGGTTTGGCACACTGGTCTTCTCTGCAACATCCAGGGGTATGGTATCAGAGGATGAATGTTTAATACAATCAAATCTTGAAATGAAGGTCATATTGAATGGACTCACTTCCAGATCATTTCACATGAATATGGGTGTCCCCCAAGGCTCTATCCTGGGTCATATGCTGTTTCTGATCTTCATCAATGATTTCTCCAATATATGCCTGTCTCAATAGCAAATCCATCAGATCTGACAAAGTAAACCTGTGCACTGTTCTTGGGAAAAATAAAAACTTTAATCAGTGGTTAATCGTGGCAAGAAATGGCTTGTAAATTTTAACACCTCCAAAACAAAACTGCTTTCAATTACCACCATAGAGAACCTCTTCTGCCTACTATCAGCATGGCTGATGCTAAACTCCTGGAGCACAACACACTGTACCTGCTTGGAATTTTCCACTGACTTGAAGGGAAGAGACTACATCAAATCAATAGCTGCATCTATTGCAAGGAAAGTTGGGTCACTATGTTGTGCCAGAAAATTTTTTCTATCAAAATCTATCTTGCATATTTACAAATCTAGCATTTGTCCATACATTGAATACTGCTATATATCTTGAGATTATTGACAAAATTCATAGAAGTATCTGTAATGTAGTCAATCTGGAACAGGCATCTCAAATTCAATCACTTTCTCACCAGTGTGGCATGGCTTCCCTCTGTCTTTTCTATAAATATTTTCATGGTAACTGCTCTTATAAGCCTTTTCCCCTGGTCCTATAACTACATCAATTTAATTATGTCACTAGATTGGCAACAAGGGTTTTGCTGTTTTAAGGTTCAAATAGCTAAATGCAAGCACCACTTCTATACCAACTATTTCTTTTCCCGCACTTCTCAACTGTGGAAACCCCTATTGTTTTCCTACTTCCCTGATAATTACAATCTTCAAAAATTTAAATGCAACACCAATCGCCATCGTCTGTCTTCTTGAATCCTGTTCATCTTTTGTATTTTCTTCAATCCTCCCTATAATCTGTTTTCTCTTTCACTTTCATTCCCTGTAACCCCCTGCGTACTAGTGACATTCCCACTTTATTTGGGGTGAAATGATTAAAAAAACATTGAAGATGAAAAATCAAACTGATATACAGTGTGCATTCAAATTGAAACAGCTCTCATGATAATAAAAACTGGCAATTTTTTATAATATTGATCCCCCACCCACTTGA
>OZ010597.1:80646596-80769096 GCA_963932145.1 Acanthosepion lycidas | reverse complement strand
AAAATTAATAAAATGGTGACAATTTACCCATCACATCAGTATCTGGGTGTTAGTTCCAAGAAGAATAGTACCCAAACAAAAGTGAAGTTAATGGGACAAAGTGGAAAAAACTTGTACAGAAAACATGTTTCACCTCCGTCAGATGAAATGGAAGACAAACCCTGTGTCTAAGGAAAATGCATTCTGAGGAAGGTGTAATAAATAACCTTGTGGGTGATGAATTATTCTCCACCTTCTGACTTCTTGCCCACAGGCAAGATGGTGCAAAACTCTTGCTGCTCTATCACTACTTCCATGGACAAACTTTATTCCCTGGTCGCACGAGTTCAAACCTTCATGGCAGGGACATGCTATGCTACTTACATAGTAGCAAACCACCCACATTTCCCACCCTCGTATTTGAATCAGTAAGAAGTAAGTCCCAATCAAACAGATTCTTCCTGCTCTGAAAGAAGATGTTTCCTTGATCACTACAATCTTAATCTATTCAAGACTAGGTTTAACTGTTATCTTCCCTGTATATCTACACAAATTGTCTCCTAACATAATCCTCTACATTGAGTTACCTCTGGGCTTTGTAAAGGGTCAACCTTACTGTAAAAAAAAAAAAAAAAACTAAGAAAATATATCTCACAATTCTCTGTGGTCAAACTCGGGCAGGGGATCATATTCGATAGAACCAACTATCACAAAAGCAATTGTGTGTTATACAATCAAATAGAGAAAAATTCAAGTTCAGCAGATGTTAATGGCTTCAACACAAAAGAAAGAGAATATGTTACATTGATATTGTAGCATACCTACGGATGATAATGGGTATGTCCCCATTCACATAAATACAGTAGTAAATAGTGTATGTTGGTCTGCAGTTGGAGATTTGTCTCCATCTGTGCTGGTCAAATACTCTGACTCTGTCAAAGGGCAGAGTCTCGTCTTGGAAAACAGCTACCTAATCCCATTTTAAACAGGGTCTACAGGGAATTTTTGTCTGAGCCTATGGGCTTGGATACTCCGCATTAAATTCGACATTGTGTCACATTTGGCCGCGTGGGGCGGTTGGTAGATATCCTGCAGTTGGAGATTCATTGTGGAATTCACTTGACTCACTTCTAGCAGTTGATTACTTCTTCTATGGCCACTGGCGAATCTTATATGTGTTGTTCGTGTCCTAAGTATTATCGTTCAGTATCAACCTTTGTGTGATTATTCTATTCAGTAACCTTCCCTAGGTTACAACAATTGGTCAGTTTTAAAATTTTTAAAGATAATCTTAAGGTTACTTGATATGAGGACATATGTCAAAATAATTTATTGAATGATGCCAACATTATAGACAACAAAGAAGGCTAAAAAACCTACAAGTTGATTTTTTTTTTTTTTTTTTTTTTTTTTTTACAGTAAGGTTCATACTTTAAAGGCCCAAGGACCACTCAAGGTAGAGAGTTATGTTAGGAGACAATTTGTGCAGATAATATAGAAAGATAATGGTTAACCCTAGCCTTGAATAGGTTAAGATTGTGGTGATTAGTAGAAATTACTTCCTATCAATAAAATTTGGTGGAAATGTAGGCAGTGTGGTACTATATAAATGGAATGGTGTATCCTTGTCATGAAGGTTAAGACTGGTGGGGCCAAGGAATGTAGTTCATCCAAGCACATTCTGTGGATGTAGCAATAGAGCAACAAGAGGTTTGCCAAATCCCACCTGTGAGAGAGCGTTTGGAGGGTGCAGAATAATTTGTTACCCACAAGAGCTCAGAGATACTTTTGGACTGTCAAGTCTGGAGAGAGATGTCTGAGCAGCTCCCTACCAAATATGACAACAGTACTTTTGGCTTGAACTGACTCTTGTAAAAATAGAGAATAGCACATGCAATCAGGTACTTACTGAAGCAGTACAAGGAGTTGACTATTTTACCTGCATCCTTAGTAATGGATATGTACAATTTGTGAGTTTGAGGTCCAATAGTCTTTCAAGTAATGGTGCCTCCCTGAGGGGATATCCATTCATCGTGACTGGTGGTAGTTCAGGTTCTGATTGCCAATGACAGATAATGATAAAACAACAAAGTTGAGGATGCTTATTTGAATAATTTATTGGTTAATGCCAACACTGGCTCTCAGAAATGTAGACAGCATTTATATACATATCTTCCATCTATTGGCAAGAATAGGTTAGAATATAAGAACTTAGTGAGTTGTGACTTCCTCTGCAAACATTGGCAAGACACAGTTACATTAACAGCACTTTTTTCACTTTTTTCTTAACATTGGTTACTTGTATCATAATATCAAGGCACTTGATACAATTTACTAAAAGTTGAACCAGCATATAAATTGCTGTTTAAATATACTAATTTTTCTGTTGAATATCTTTGTTTTTCATTAAATTGTTATTTGATCTCAATTACTTAGCTTATGTATGTATGTATGTATGTATGTATGTATGTGTGTATATATATATATATATATATATATATATAATATATATATATATATTTGGGGAAAGATATATGACAAAGTGGAAAAGGTTTTGTGTGATGCATTTTGTCATTTAGAACTTCGGACTAAGTTTGTTTACATTGATGTGACTACTCATGTACATGAATGAAAAATATTTTGCTTGTGAAACTTTTAGCTTCTTGCTTTCCAGCCATCTTTGAACTTCAAAAATTTAAATGCAACATCAATCGTTATCTACCGTATTCTTGATTCCTCTTCTTCTATTGTTCTCACTCCTTAATAATTTTTCTCCTTTTTTTTTTTTAATATTTCACACTCTGTAACTTCTAGTGTCTTTACTCTCTTGTTTCAGGTGAAATGATTTTATATATATATATATATATATATATATATATATATATATAAATAAAACCATAAAATATGTTTCAGTCCTGTGACATTTGGTTTCTTTTACCCTTTTAACATTTTCACCTTTTATACTTGTAAGTATACACACACACACACACACACACACACACACATATATTTCAATTAAAAGGTGCAATTATTAGGTTGGTGCAAAAATAATGACGTAATAATGTCGTTTTTTGACGTATTTTTTAACGTCAAAAAACGACGTTATTACGTCATTATTTTTGCACCAACCTAATATAATTTATAAATTCATGAATCATTCATACAAAAAACAAATATAACAAATATTAAATCATTAACCTCTATATTTGTTTTTTGTATGAATGATTCATGAATTTATATTCTGTTTATATGTTATTTTTATAGATACAATTACTTAAGTAATTGCTCTGTTTGTAATAAACTGTATTAATTCCATTTACCATCCAGAATGTCAGAAATTTTATAGAAAATATGTCTTCTGACAGGAATCAAACCTGTGCCCTACATGCAACCATCATTTGATCTGTAAATGTAATTAATACTGTTTATTATAAACAGTTTATTTACTTAAATAATTTTATCTATAAAAATAACAGATAAACAGAAAATATATTAAAATAATTGTCAGACTTAGTCCATACCATAATATATAATATTGTTAATAGAATAATATCAAAATCTGTTACTCATAGTTTTATGTGATAACATAATTATCAGGCAGATTTAATATGAAACCAATAGCTATAATCCAACTTATATAATACAGGGGTGACAGGTATGAACTATTTAGGATGTGTGTTTTTAAATAAACACTTATTTGTATGCCTACATATGGCCATCACCTCATTTCTCTTATTCAACAGCTGGACACCCATTCGATGTAGAAATAGTAATATTTCACAGTTGTTACTTATTCTACAGAGTGAAAAATTACTAATTCAACAGTGAGTTGGTGACCAGCTGTTGAATAAGAGAATTGAGCTGATGGTCATATGTAGGCATAGGAATATACTTGAATTAAAAATATACATCTGGAGTAGTAGATAATTGCCATCCTGGGATTATATAAGTTGGATTATAGTGATAGTGTTCATATTTCATCTGCTTGATGATTTTGTTATTGCATGAATAACAGTTTGTGAGAAGAAGCTGCAAGAATGGAACTTACACCTCCCCAATGAAAAATGAAGTAATGGTTTGCTACAATGTGCATGGCCTGACCAAGAAGGTCAGAACAGGCAGACCTTAGGAAGATAATAAAGTATACTGACTTAAACTTGCACTAGTGGATAACTCAGAACACTTTCCATGGAAACAGAAATAGAGTAAGAAGAGGCTTTCAGAATTTCATCTGAGAGACGGGTGTTGTTGGATGGAAAATAATTCATCGCCAACAACAAAAGAGACGTTCAGATCCAAAAAACATAAATCCTAGGTTGTAATTCCAAGGGGTCATGTATTAGTCTTGCAAGTTCAATATCAGAAAATGCTGGAAGTGTCAATCAAAAGGCTAGAAAATACTTATAACAGACAACTACTTTCTTCTCCATGAAATGCCAAGCAAATCCTGCAGTCCAAACCGGCATACTTTAATGGGATAAAACAGGTTGTGATTGGTCATGTCTGGTAAGGAAGTGCAAACAATTACCATATTTCGAGGCATGCTAATGTCGACCTGTTCTTGATTCTGATTTTATTTTTTGACTGATAGCTCAAATAATACAAATTCTTTTGTGAGGTAAGACTTGAGCTTTCTCCTTTATCGTCACAATATTTGATAAAGAAAGCAATTCACAGCAATTATCTTTTGAAATATTGTATTTAATGATCAGATTTCATAAATAGTGAAAAATGCAAAAACTATTTGATATATCATCAAACAGCAATAAATATGTTCAGATTTTAAAATGTCATAAGTCCGAGGGTCATGAATCAGTCTCACAAATCCGATGTCAGAAAATGCTAGGGGCATAAATCAAAAGTGTCAAAAATCCACATCACAACTACATTTCACCCATGAAGAGCCAGGACACACCTTTGGTCCACAGTAGCCTTTTTTTTATTTGGATAAGAAAGGTTGTGATTGGTCAAGGCTGGTAGGGAAATGCAAAGAATTACCAAATTTCAAGACCTACTAAAGTCAACCTAATCTTGAGTCTGATTTACCTTTTTGACAGCACAACAAATATTTTAATATATTTTCTGTTTATACGGGGTTTTTTTTTTATAGATACAAATATTTAAGTAAATGTTCTGTTTATAATAAACAGTATTAACAACATTTACCAGCCTGAATATTCAAGAAATTTCATAGAAAATATGTGTCCTCTGACAGGAATCAAAGTTGTATCCTACACAGAACCGTTATTTGTCCGAACATGCTATACCATTTAGCTACAAAGGAAGCATCTGCTTGGCAAGGTCAAATTACTGTTTTTAAACTACAAATTTCCAATGATTTCTCTTGAATGCTCATATCTGCTCAAAAAACAGTAATTTGAACTTGCTAACCAGATGCTTCTTCTGTAGCTAAATGGTATAGCATGTCAGGTTATATGATGGTTCCATGTAGGATACAGGTTTGATTCCTGTCAGAGGGCATACATTTTCTATGAAATTTCTTGGACATTCAGGCTGGTAAAATTTTTAGAGAAAATAGAAACAAAATGATACTTATACTTAACATCAGAAAGAGATTGTTGAAATTTCTAGGGCATATAAGAAAAGAGGGCTTGGAAAGTTTAATACTCACAAGACATATTGAAGACAAAAGGGATAGAGGAAAACAATGCATAACCTACCTAGTGAGCTTGAGTAAATGGATGGTGGAGCAAGATTTAGGATAAATGACAAAAAGAGAAGATTTATTAAGAGCTAGAAAGAACAGGAAATTGTGGTGAGCCATGATCCTGAAGAGATATGGCACATAGAAGAAGAATTAAAAATAACTGAAACAAAATGTTCTGGTTTTATTTTCTGATTCAGGGCATACATGGCTTTAAGTCTAATTTTCAATTGATTTGATTTCCCAGGGGACTTTAACAATGCAAATATTAAATGTTCATATTATATTTTAAGATTTCAAAGTGTTTCTGTAGATTTTTCTTACAAAATTCTCTTTTATAAATAAATTCAATCATAAATGAATAAGTTACATACATATAAGTCTACCATTCACACATTCTTAGAATATTGCTGCTGCATATGGTCTGGTTCCTTTGCTATTTACTGTGAGCTCCAAAGAAGAATCAGCAATATTATTGGTCCTGGTCTGGCAGCTCAGCTCCAGTCACTTTCCCACTGCCATAAGGTTGCCTCTTTGTGTCTTTTCTACACATACTTTCATGGTAATTGTTTGGATGAGCTCTTCATTATGGTACATAGACTTTTTTAATTTAAACCGACTACTAGACTGGCATCAAGATCTCATCAATTTGCAGTTGAGCTGGCTGGATATAGCCGTAAGTTCTATGCTAACAGTTTCTTTTCTTGCACTTCTTGCTTGTGGAACTCTCTCCTAGCTCCATGCTTTCCAGCCAATTTTGATCTGCAAAAATTTAAATGCAATGTCGATCGCTATCTACTGTCCTCCTGATGACTCTCTCTTCTCTTTCTGCTCATTATTAATGTTTCTGTTCCAAATTCTTCCACACCCTGCAACCCCTTGTGTTTCAATGGCTCTACTACTTTGCATGGGGTGATACCAATGGAAAAAAAGTATCCAAAATATACAGATGTATTTTTGGGGGGCATAATTCTTCTGTATTTTTATTGAAGACAGTCTTTACTAGGTGCCTCAAATTATTAGCCTTGCACCAAACCAAGCTAAGCAAAGTAAATACCAATTCTTTTACTATAAATGTATTGAAGCAGTGCTTAATTTTTTTTCTTCATAATAATGTTCACCCTGTACAAGGCCCAACATTCAAGGTAGAGGGTTACAGAGTAAAAGGTAAGAAGCACGGTTTATAAGGGATATATGGGGAAGATAACTGTTAACTGTAGACTTAAACAAGTTAAGATTGTAATGATCAGGAAAGCATCCTCTTGGGAGTCAGTTCCATAAAATAGCGACTTGTGGTAGGAAGCTATTCAAATGGAACTTACATCTCACCAATGGAATATAAAGTAATTTGTTACAATATGTGTGACATTGTGGGTCTTAACCGTGAAGGTTAGAACAAGTGAAACAATAGAATATAGTCAAATGTACTGACTTGAACCCTTGTTGGGTGTGGGTGGTGTAATGTATAGTAGTTGAGAACAAGAAATTGGTGATTCATGTCAAGCTTGTTACATTCACTATTGCATGGATAATCTTTGTAAAAATATGAATCCATCTTATCTCCCTACACTGAAGACCAAACTCCCCAGCAATGCTTGGCAACTAGTCTAGGAGAAAGACTGAATTTAAAACTGTATGTAGCTATGGTGTAGTACCCACATAATAAAATTTTAAAATTTCAAGCCAACCACCTCCAAAAAAATAAATAAAATAAAATAAAATAAACAAAAAATCTAAATAAATAAACAAATTAAGTATATAAGAAACAAATTAACAAACTATGAATGCACACAAAAGCACAAGTAAATGTAATAATAATAATATTAATAATAATAATAATCAATACCATATTATTAAGTAATCAATAATAAATAAAGAATAAAATGTTAACAGACAACATTATAAAATAGGTATAAATAACATATGGATTGACAATTATTTCTGTTCAATAGACTCTACAATAATTTGAAATATAACTGTTTCTGCCTACCCAATAACCATCAGGATAATACAATAGAGTTTACTACCCATAATGTACCATTGGCCAGCATATATAAATAGTTGAGCAAAACCACAACACACATGGCCTGAAGATTTCATTCAAGCATGAAACAGACAGTTGCTGCTTGGTGTTGTACTCTATCTCTTTTAAATATAGCATAACTTAAACTATATTTTTACCATAAATTCTACTAATGCTCTATTTCTATCTTTGATATTGAGCACTCTACCACAAAGCCTGTTTGTCTTAAAATGCCTCCTTATCAGCAAACCACTGAAAAACCAACAATTTTGATAACCCAAAACAGTCTTTCAAATTAACACTATATATATATATATATAATATTAGTGGTAAATATACACATACATATGCAAAATATATAAATATATATACTTACATGCATACACATACATATATATTTTTTTGAATAAAAAAATTCCAAGAGGATAGAATCCAGGTAGAACTCAATGTCCAGGACAGAGTAAGGATATAATAAAAAGGCTTAAACACTAATATTAGTGTTTAAGCCTTTTTATTATATATTCATGCATACACACACACACACACATATATATATATATATATATATATATATATATATATATATCTCCAAATGTAATGAAAATGAAAATTGTTCACCACCTGATGAGATGCTTATATTAGGCATCAAAAAAAAATGGATCTTTGTAGTGATTACTTGTTTGTTCAAATGTAATAACTTATATATGTATGTATGTATTTCAGCAGCAAATTCTCTTTTAGGCATGTCTGATTGAATAAATTACAAACATTATGTCTGCTTATTTTTATCATAATCCTTTCCTATTCAGGAATATTTTTCTGTATATTACAATTGAATAAGGCAAGAAATTATAATATATGGAAAAATATTTGTGAATATAAAAGGATTATGATAAAAATAAGCAAACATAATGTGTGGGGGTGCACAGGTCAGTGTATTTAGAACATACAGTAAGGTGCAAAAGTAGGTATGAATAACATAATGTGCACACTAAATGTATTGTATTTATTATACAAACATATCAATAATGACATATTAATCTCTCAAATATTCAAACTGTATGTCTTTAGTGTTACAGTCTTACTGTATACCTATTTTTACAGCCCCCCTGTATACATACTTTTTTCCATGTATATATATTTTTTTCTATGTGTATATGTCATGAAACATATTTATGTAAACATATTTATAAAACATCTAACACCAAAGCATTTCATGTCACTTGCAAAATGTAGGAGTTGAAATTTTTATGACCTTTCCTGCTCTTTAAGTGTAGCCCAAAAAAAAAAAAAAAACTTAAATTATTAAAAAGAAAAATGACAAACCAGCTGAACGACTTGAACCTGATGATGACAACTTGACTGATAAGATATATTAGTTTTTAATTATGTTTTCCACCAAAATGATGGCCCATTATCAACACAAATAAGGATGAACAAAAACTTATCCATCATAATCTTTCCTGAGGGTTAATTATTTCCTCAATTAAACACCTCTGCTCAACAAGTTCTTATTATGTATTCAAGACTTTTATTGCTTCCTACTTTGATATTTTATGCTTTGACGTTTTATTCTTCTATATGGTTGTCAAGTAATTGATAATTTATTAACTGTTTTTTTAAATTAATTAGTTAATACCACATCTCTCATATCTGTTATAATTTAATCTACTAATATATATATATATATATATATATATATATATATATATATATATATATATATATATTGTGTATTTAGGCAGCAATCGTTCATTTATACATGTTTCATTAAAAACAACAGACAAGGTACTGCAATTAAGCTTTTTATTTTATTTTTCTTGTATTTGAACAAGTGTAGAAAGCGTCCAAATGTTCTGTAATTCCGAGCACTTTCGACTATACTTTTAGTCTTTATCAAGGATTATTTTATTTTTGCTTTTTAGCTGGGTGTATGGATTGTGTTTATGTTTCCAACGTTATAGGGATGTTTTATTTTGGCCATGTTCATAGTTAATTTTGGCCATGTTCATAGTTAATGTTATTGAGAGTTGGATTTTTCTTTCTTATTAAAACTTCCAGTATTTTAAATCTTTTTTTTACATGTAGATGACGATATTATGTTTGTATTTTCTTCAAGTATGTTTAAGATGGAGTCTGGTAAGTTTGTGTGTCTGGGTGTTTACCTGCAATCAGATAGGTGTAATGTGAGGTATTTGGGTAGGTGTGTAGTAGGGCGACTGATGTAATTATTCGTGAATGCGGTTTGATTAGGAATGCAGTTCCTTAAGGGGCATTTGAACTCATAACCTTGTCTGTCATCTTTAATGAAACATATATATTGCAAGGAATAGATACATGAAAATAGATTATGAAAAATAAAAAATAAGAGATGATAACACTTACAGAATAGACCAACCAGTTTTGTTCCCAAGCTCATCAGGGTCGACTGGGAACAATTTAACAATTATTGTAAAATATATTTACTTACACAAACCCCTCTACATACAATTAAAACATTAAAGAATGAAATGATTAATGGTATGAGTGGAAAAAATGTGAGTGTGTGTGTGTATATATATATATATATATATATATATATATATATATATATATATATATAGACTCCCGATTTAAAATTGTTAATAACTTTATTAATTACTGGTTAGTTTTCATGAAAAATGTTTTATTCTGAACAGTATAATGGTAGAATCATGGTACAGTGTTAAAATTCTACCATTTGCACATTTTCTTCCAATCTAGATGTTGAAGGATGACTGCTTCTGAGAGTATCTGGCACAGATCAAAAATGAAATGAACTTTTCTAATAGTTTTCACACCTGTGAATACACATGGTCCGTGAATACTGTGTCACCATTTCTTCACCACTTGGTACCATGGACACCATACTTCATAACAAGATGCCAGCATGCTCATGTAGTATCAGGCATTGTAAACATTCTGGGCAACACTCATCTCTCTGGAATAAAAACAGAAATTAACAATAAAATTATACTACTTTAGGCATGTATTTTATTTCATACAAATGTGATGATATTAATAAAAGTTATAAGTAATTTTCAATAGGAAATCTCTTTCCACCTACCCTATAAAATTATGTAAAATTACCTCCCTACCTCTTTCCCTTTAACTTCTTGTGAAAGTTGAACATCATACTTCTATATATTTTACGAAATAATGTAACCATCTGTCCTGAATTAAATTGTCTAGGATTTATATGCAGACAACTTCATGCCATGACCTATATAAAAAATTCTTTTAGTCTGAATTGAGTGCTGGTCACATTTGATTGGTTAATCACTGTAAAGCCCACATACCTCCTTATAATTGTTTTATTTTTTGAAAAAAGGAGAAGTATTCTGCTTTTGAAATGAAATTAATCACTCACTTGCCAGTAATTTACCATCACCTGAGGAGACACATTTGTAGTGTTGAAAACATGATTGCTATTGTGAAGCAATTTTTAACATGTTTTTATTTTAATCTTCTATAATATAAATATATATCCCTTGATTAGTGCAGCTAATGTGTACATTAAAAGATATGGACTAATCAAAAACACATTAATTGAATATAATAACTTATAGGAAATAATGTAACTTGTACTCCAAATTTTAGTCTCATTCACAATTAATTTCTAATTTGCATACTTTTTAACTAAAATATACATACATATAAAAAGGTATAATAAAATGCTATGAATTAATGTTTATTAATCTGATTTTTCATGAAAAACTTGTTGTTTGCCGCAAGGTATTCTTCTGTTCTTATAATTGGCAGTACTGAGAAATTGCCCATTGAATTTTTCTGTAAATTTGTCGGCTTCTGGCTTCATTGAGGTCTGGGTCTAAACATTTTCCTTTAAATTCTGCAATGACCCTGAAAAATTCTTCTAAATTCCTTTTAGATCATCTTCTTATGCTGGCAGGTAGGTAAATATTAAAATCTAAAACAAAAAAAAAATTCAATTTAATTTTTTAAAAGAACTTTGTTATGTATTTATTCTATTTTTGGAAAATTTCCAAACATATCAGAATCATTAGAATATTTTAACCTGAAAATTTTATTCATAATCTTTCTATAGTAAATGCATACATCTTTCATATTTCAATATTTTTTGATAAATGTAAATATCTGTATCTAATTAAATCAACCATTTTTTTTTAACAAAAAATCAGAAATTTCCTTTTAAGACCTTCAAAATAAACATGAAAGATAATCAAAATATTCAAAAAAATTTAAGACACTAATATTCAAACTTGTATTATTATATTCAGTTTATATTATAAAATTTATTTATTTTTATAATTTTCCATATTTTAACACTACTGTAATTACTTAGATAAAATATATATATATATATATATATTATAAAATTTATTTATTTTTATAATCGTCCATTTTTTTAACGCTACTGTAATTACTTAGATAATGTAATACTTGGTAAACAAAATAGTTAACTATTTTTCATTTTTAAATTTAAGAAAAATTTTAATTAATCGGTAATTATCAAAAAATCAATTTGCAGTTATTATAGTTTAACTGAAGAATGTTTTATGGCACTAATCGAAATATTATTCATGCACTAATCAAATTTTGGTATAAAAATTTTAGCAAACTAATTGAAAGTGCATTAATTGAGGAATTCTTCTTTTATAAAAATGGCTATAGAAATGGCCAAAGTCACATGGGACAATGAGAATTATGGGCAATTTTTATATTCCTTGACTTCTACAACCCAGAAAAATGTCTGTATTCAACGAAAGATGTTTGAAAGAAAGGTTGCTACCAATATATATATATATATATATATATATACACACACACACACACACACACACACACATATATATATATATATACACACACACACACACACACACACACACACACACACACACACACACATATATATACACACACACATATATATATATACACACACACACACACACACATATATATACACACACACACACACACACACATATATATATATACACACACACACACACACATATATATATATATATATATATGCATACATACAATTCTTTGTTAATCAAATAATGATTTTCTGCAAGCATCAGTTTTAGAGATTGTTTGATTTTAAAAGATTGTTTCATTTTTTTATTGTAATTGTTGTGTTCTGTTTTTAAATTTTGCAGGTTTAGAAGCCAGTCTTTTGATAGTGGGCCAGCTTCTGCTTCTCCTGAGACAGCCGACGAAGAACCTGTATTTGACGAGGAGAAAAAAGAGAATGCTGACTGCAAAAGGAAGAAAAGCTTTCAACAGAATTCCTCCATTCCAGGTAGGTTCCATTCCACTCTCCATTATCACAGACAGACATCCTTTATATGCATCTATAGCTGGGAGGTGCAAAACACCAACCTTAGAAATTATGTACAGTGGTTTCATTTTTTGCAGTTTCACTTAAAAACAGTCAGACCTGGAGGAAAAAGAAACTATTTTGCTTCATAATGGTCCTAAAGTGCAAAATAGTGATGGCAGCAGTTAGGATCTATATTATGAAATGCTTTGTCTAAGTGAAAAGATGGAAGTTCTCAAAGAAAGAAAGAATTAATATCATATGTAGATTTTCTATTTGTCACATAACTTTTATTACAGTATATTCTTATAGTCGTTGTATTTTATTATTTAAATAATCTGTGAGGTGGTTGTAGCATACCTACAGATGATAATGGGTATGTCCCCATTCACATAAATACAGTAGTAAATACTGTATGTTGGTCTGCAGTTTGGAGATTTATTGTGGAATGCACTTGACCCACACCTAGCAGTTGACTACTACTTCTACGCACCGCTGGTGAATCTTATATGTGATGTTCTTGTCCTAAGTATTATCATTCATTACTAACCTTCATTTGGTCATTCTATTCAGTAACCTTCCCTAGGTTACAACAGAGGTTTACAAGATTTTATTAGGACTTTTAAAAACTGACATTTTATCAAAATATACAAAAATATATAAAACAAATAAAGATGAACTTAGCATCTGTATTTAAGAAAGCACAATGATAAAGAAAATAATTGTTACTTACCATATATATTCATGTGGATAAATCAGATAACTAGATACTAGCAACCATATATATGTGCGTTAGTGTGCATACACAGGTAAGTGAATAAATATTTACCTAATTTAATATAAGGTGTAAACAAAAGAGTGCTCAATGTGGTGAGACAGCTAAGAAGTATATATTAATAAATATACATAGACCTACATTTGTAGTACAACTTAAAGTTTTGTTGTTTTACCCACTCGTCAGGCACAAACTATTATGGTTGTTTTGAAAATAAAAATAAACAACTGCAATAGTTCATGCCTGATGAGTTGGTAAAAATCACCATCACAATGATCACAGTTACAATAATTTTATCTTCACAATCCACCCTGAGGATGATCTCAGAGGAGCTGAAAGTACTTGGGTAAGGAAAAACTATGGCACCTTCCTTGATGAATTTCAGCTTAACATCAAAAAGTTAATCAGAGAAATTATTAAAAATAAATAGACATACTTTGTCTATACTAATCAATGAAACATCTTTGAATATATATATATATATATATATATATATATATATATATATATAAATGTAGATATAAACAAAATAATTAGATATTAGCAACTATATATATGTGTGTTAGCATGCATACATAGGTAAGTGAATAAATATTTACCTAATTTAATATAAGGTGTAAACAAAAGAGTGCTCAATGTGGTTAGACAGAGCTAAGAAGTATATATTAATAAATATACATATAATTGGAATTTCATTGCCAAAACTACATCCTTTTCTGGACATGGTGACAGATGCCACCTGTTTTTCTGGAAAAAAGATTCATCCTCAAAAATATTAATGACCTAGATCTAGTTAATAAACAAAATGTACTAATGTTACCAAATATCACATGCACTTCCCGTATTTTAGGCTACATATTAATTCGCCCCCCACCACTTAACCATTTTAACATCTATTATTACTTAATGAGTAATAATATTAAATATTATATTTAGTTTATTTTAAATTTGATCTTTGAATCTGTGTTTAATTTAGTCTTCCTCCTATGAGACCCAGTATATATTTTTTTTAAATCAAAATTAATAATTTGTGCCTGATGAGTTGGTAGAACAACAAAACTTCCAGTTGCACTTCAAACATAGGTATATGTATATTTATTAATATATATATATATATAGAGAGAGAGAGAGATTTTCTACATACAACATGTGAAAGCACATGCAATACTCTGCCCTCATCAGCCATCAACCAGGAGTGGTAACACAGTTTCAGTGGCTACCAGCATCTTTTACCACCAGACAGGGTATTGTTTTTTGTGTATATATTTCAGTGTTTTGCAATTTTTTATTCTTTAACTGCAAGTCAGGTTTTCAACGTTGTGTTAAAAGTGTTTGCTTTTGATTGTTAACCAATACACGATGCACTCGTAGCAACCATTATCAGTGAAGCAGAATGGAAGGTAAACAGATGTGTGTCACGTTGGAAGTAGCATTGCATTGCGAGCATGGTTTTAATTAACTTTGTTTATTTTGGATCTTGACCAGATCCAACTTGATGCCTGCTGAGCTGTGGTCTGGAACTGATATGAAGCACACTTCAGGCTCCAGCCAGTGATGCCCAACTTCAAAAGGAAGGAAATGATTGACCATCCAAGTTATATATATATATATGTGTGTGTGTGTGTGTGTGTGTGACACTATTTACGTCGCTAGAAAGAAAGAAGAAAAAAGAAAGGCGAGAATTAAATTTAGGTGATAAGAAGCCATCACGAAAAGGACACGAAGCGATGTTATTCTTTTTGCCAAAGAAAAATGCTAAAAGTTTTGTTCTCATTAGCGAGAGGGGTAAGGTCGCGGATGTTTCGGATTTAATCTGATTTATGTTACGGGGCGGTGAATAACATATATCCAATCTGCCATGGCAAAGGTAAAAATTTCAAGTTGGACAAGCGACCTCCCGCAGAATTCTAAAGAGATAAAAATTAAATAGGTCATCCGCTGACTGAAAAACAGAAATGTCTGCTGACCACCATGAAGGAAAGATTAAGCCTTTGTCTATATGCAGAATATCATTGAGAGGAGCATCTGTTTATTGTCAGGGCTGGCTATGATAGCGAAACTATTTTATCGGAACAGTTAATTAGCGACAGAATGCAAATACGTCCAATTGACCACCCACTTGGTTGGCGAAGGCCCCGAGTGATAAAGTCCAAGTGACATTTGGCTAAGATAAAAGTCCAAGGGTTTGTTGTCGGGCAGAAGGAAAGAAAGGGAAAAAAGAGAAAAAGGAAGATAATTTTTTTTTCTTTGAGCAAGATTTTTTAAACCGAAGCTAGTTTGGTCACACCCACGCCGCTGAGCACCCATTGGCTGAATGGTGGCATGAGCGTTAGGCGGAGGTAATCATGTGAAGAAGGAGGGGAGGCCTGTTGTGCCCCCCTGAAGGGATAGGTGTGAGATGCCACTGTGAGAGAGAGGGGAAACCCGTTGACGCCCTTTGAGGGTATGGTGAGATACCAATATGAGAACAGAAAAAGGTGGGAAGACGAAAGACTTCCAAAAATGGAAAATAATAAATTTTCCTGACCAAAACCAAAGAAGTGGATTGTGGATTTAGAATTATCAAGGAACCTCAAACCCCGACAAGCCCACCCTGGTTTTGGTCGGCGTCCATATAAGCAGAGTCGCAGCGAGTGAAAAGCAGTTCGAGTTCCAGTTGAGAGGCAGTTGAGTGAAGTTTGCAGTTAGAGTTGCACCTGCCCCACAGAAACCTGGCTGAAAGATTCAACGCAAATCACGACCTCAACTTCTAACCAACTATATATATATATATATATAACAATTAATAAAGGAACATTTTTTTACCAGCTAGTTTAAACCAATACTCAATTCATAGCATAAACCAGAGGCATGTCCCTCAAAATAGATTCTATTAGGTTGGTGCAAAAATAATGACGTAATAATGTCGTTTTTTGACGTATTTTTTAACGTCAAAAAACGACATTATTACGTTATTATTTTTGCACCAACCTAATATCATATTTTCCTCACCATAAGTAACATATAAAACCATTTATGCCCCTTGATTTTTTTCATTTGTTTAAGACACAAACATTAGCATGTAAGAATATAAACATTTACAAACTTTTTGAAGAGTTAAACGTGAAATCAGTTAAAGTTAAACATTTTTTTCTGAATGCCCACATGTAAGTAAAACTATTTTATTTATAATATTTCTCTGTAAATGTTGTGGATTCAGAGATGAATTCGGTCTCCAAGGAATGACAAACGCAATAATTAAATATAAGAAATAAAATGTATTTACACAATCATACAAAGAGTAATACTGTTAGTAAGTCCAGGAACGTGGTTAGTAGCAAATACAGATAGATATATACAGTCTCGAAGTAGGACTTCCTAGAGTCTATGTGCTTGTAACTGACTTCTACAAGAGGTTACCTCACACTATCTCCGTTCGTATATTCTCTCACTCTCCGTATATGCTCTCACTATCCGACTTCCGACTACCGACTACTCTCACTGACTGTAAGTCTGGATATTTAACGGCAGCAGTCCAGGTACACTTGGTAGAGTCCACTTATATGAAAAAGGGGTGAACCCCATAACAGTAAAAATACATGTATTATAAATATTACATAGAAATACAAGATATTTTTCTAAATCTTATTTTGTCTTTCTTATATATATATATATATATATATATATTAATCATTTCATCCCAAGCAAGGCAATAAAGCCACTAGGACACAAGAGGTTACTGAGCATTAGAGAATATGAGAAAAACTACTATTGAGGAAAGAGGAAAATAAAAGAATAAGAATTAAGAAGATAAAAGATAACAACTGACATTGCATTTAAATTTTTGATGATCAAAGTTGACTGGGAAACAAGGAGCCAGAAGAGTTCCACAAGTGAGAAGTGCAACAAAAGAAACTGTTAGCATAGAACTTACAGTTACATCTACCCAGTTCAACTGAAAAATGAGACCATGCCACCAATCTAGTATTGCACTTAAATTCATAAAGTTTAAGTACCATAGAGGAAAATTCATCAGAACAATTACCATGAAAATATTTATAGAACAGGCACAGGTTGTCTATGTTACAGCATTATGGATATATATATATATATATTAATAAGTTTTAGAGCCTCACAAAGAGATGATGCAGCTAAAGTGTGTATCGAACCCAGCATGTACACTTATTTTCAGTATGTCTTAGCAACCAAATATTGTTCTCTTAAAGACAGGTTCATAGATGAAGTTTAATTCTACTCTTGAATAACTTCTCCCATGCTTTTTGACAAACTCATTTTGTGTTCTTAATTTTTTTTTTTTTTTTCCAGTGCCTTTCACTGTCTATGGTTTTGATTTAATTCCAAGGAGACAATGCTCCAATTTCCCTACCAGCCAGTTTTCAGCTTTTCTTCCATGTGATAATGGCATCAGTTGTCTGCTTGAATCTTAAATCTCTTGTTTCTTATCCTCACCAATAAGTTATTACCACAAACCAGTTAAGAATGTTGAAAATTACATTTTGTCTATCTCATGTTTCCCTTTGGAAAAGCTTGTGCGTAACTATACGGGATATGTCTGATGCATTCCACTTAATAATACATGACCACATTCAGTTTATCCTGTAATTCAAGGTTGACAGGAAAGGGAACAGTAGCCATTTTGTTCAACTAACTCAATTCTTACAGTCAGATTTGTATGGCGTAGAGTTAATGATATCTTTGCTTCAGACTTTTCAGTGAAAGTTGATGGACACTAAAATTTGAGTTTTAATGCTTTGAACAAAATATTCTTTTTCCTTTTGGTTCTTTGTTCCATTTAAATTTGCTGATGCATTTGGATTAAGAACTATCAACTTTGAAACGAGAGGTTTTCAGAGTCCCAGATTCCATTTTTTCTCTTTTAACCCCATGTTTCCTTAATTCATCCCTATCTTGATTTGTTGTTGGTCATTTTTTATAATTATTATACATTTACTGTTATAATTTATTAAAACAGTTTATGAAGGCAAATTGCTTTATGTGAACAGAAGCTTCTCATTTCAATGAATCATGAAACTTTCAATTGATTTAATGTCCAATTCCACACCAGGCTAAAATTCTTCCTCTTAAATTGGAAATTTATTCCCTGGTAACCAAGTGCCACCTGTTTGAGAATCCTTGTTTGAAATACTATTATTTACAATACTCTATTGCCTCAAGGCCATATATATACGCTACAGTTCAAAATTTTGAGGCTACCTCTGGTGTTTTTTTTTTAAATTGTCCCCAAAATTAGTTGTTTTGTACTTTAAATAAGAGAAAATTATTATACATGTTTAAAATAAAAGTGAGATATGATTTTTTTTCATTAGAAATTTTATTATGACAAAAAAAAAAAAGCATTTTATGATAAAATTTTGCTCTTGTCAAAATATCCTCCTTTAGCTTTGATTACTGCAGCACAAATTTTTGGCATTTGTTGCAAAAGTTTCTCAAAGTATAAGTTTAATAATTGATTCCATTCATTTTTCAATAGGTCTAAGAGCTCTTTTTTCATTTTTTTTCACTCTTCTCTCGAGTTAATCCCACATGCTAATTCTGGGGTGTCTTCAAACTTTTGAACTGTAGTGTACACACACACACACACACAGAGTATTAATACAAATATGAAGATTGTTACTTTCAACATGCCAACTCCAGAGTTTCGTAGACAGACGTTACAACAATCACTTTTCACTTCTGAGCTATTATTAATTGCAACACATCCAAGCATCAGTATCTGGTATTCCCAAGCAGTCACCTATCTAGGTACTGGCTAGGCTTGATATTGCTTAACTTCAGTGATCATATGTGAACCAATGTTTCGACATGATGTGGCCGCAAACATAAAACCATGAGATCAATGAGTAACCTACCTGATGGACTTGTGTAAATGGATGTCATAGTAGGAGGGGTAATAAAAAGGTAAATATTATTAAGAGCTACAAAGATAGGAAGTTGTGGAGAGCTATGACTGCCTAAGTTCTGAGGGAAGTTGGCATATAAAAGAAATAGTAGTGTATAGCTTGACACATGGCGTACTTTTAAGTGGACTACTCTGATAATCATTTCTTCCTCAATGATTGTTCTTATCTATAGTGTCATCAACTTAAAGCAATGTGGATTATTTTAAGGGTGGCAAATAAAGAAAAAACATTGCAAGAGTGAGAGCCTGTCGAATATGAAAGCTGATCTAATTTTTGTTAGATTCACTTGTTGTAGAGAAAAGGGGAGATAACTGATGATATTTCAATTTTATTGGATTGTGTTATTTTTCTTCTCAGAATTTGCTTTCATGTGGCAAATTAAAATGAAATGAAGAACAGAGAAATGTAAGGATAAAAATTGATAAATATGGCTGTTGTATTATTTTGATTTGCTACAAACAGTATCCGATTTGTCAATTTCTCTCGTTTATTTATTATTTTAAGACATTCACAGTAATCAGGCAGAGAAACAGTACACACACACACACACACACGTGTGTGTGTGTATATATATCTGTGAGTGTGTGTGTGTGTATATATATCTGTGTGTGTGTGTATATATGTTTGTGTGTATATATATATATATATATATATGTTTATGCATGTGTGTGTGTGTGTGTGTGTGTATATATATATATATGATTAAAGAAACAGCAGAAATTTTTAATATCATAATATATATATATATATATATGTATGATATAATAAAATGCATATGTTTGTGTGTGTATATATATATATATATGTGTGTGTGTATGTATGCATGTATACATATATGTATATGTATTTTTGTCAGTGTATGTTTGTGTGTGTATGTATGTATGCATGTATACATATATGTATATGTATTTTTGTCAGTGTATGTTTGTGTGTGTATGTATGTATGCATGTATACATATATGTATATGTATTTTTGTCAGTGTATGTTTGTGTGTGTGTGTATGTATGTATGCATGTATATGTATATGTATTTTTGTCAGTGTATGTTTGTGTGTGTGTGTATGTATGTATGCATGTATACATATATGTATATGTATTTTTGTCAGTGTATGTTTGTGTGTGTGTGTGTATGTATGCATGTATACATATATGTATATGTATTTTTGTCAGTGTATGTTTGTGTGTGTATGTATGTATGCATGTATACATATATGTATATGTATTTTTGTCAGTGTATGTTTGTGTGTGTATGTATGTATGCATGTATACATATATGTATATGTATTTTTGTCAGTGTATGTTTGTGTGTGTGTCTGTATATATATATTTGAAAAAATTAGGAAATCAGCCAATCATCCTGCCTTGGTTTCAACCTTTCTGTATCACCATCATCAGGCGATATGAATATGTATTTATGTCTGCGTATGTATCTGTACACACACACACATATATATATATATATATATATATATATATATATATATTTTTAAATTATAACATAAGTACAAAAATAGCCTGTTGAAAAAGTCAACATCTATAAAATATATATATATATATATATATATATATGTATGTTTGTGTGTGAATGTATATATATATATATATATATATATATATATATATATATATTGTGTATTTAGGCAGTATTCCCCTTTTATACATGTTTTGTAAAAGATAACTGACAAGGTACTGTGATTAAGCTTTTTATTTAATTTTTCATGTGTTTGTACAGGTGTTTTTCTTTTCTGGGTATAAAGAGTGTAAAAACTATCTAACAATTCAAGTGCTTTCAGCTATACTTTCAGCCATTTTGATGGATTATTTTATTTTTACTTTTAAAGAAATGTTCAGGTTGTGTTATATGTATCTACAGTTACAGGTATTTTATCTTACAAACATGGTCAGCACATTGTGGCCATGTTCATAGTTAATGTTACTGAGTGTTGGCTTTTTCTTTTTCTATTATTACGTCTTCCATTATTTTAACCTTTTTTTTTTACATGCGGATGAGATTATTATGCTTGTATTTTCTACTAGTATGTTTCGGATGGAGTTTGGTAAGTTTTTGTGCTTAAATGAGTCCTAATGAATTTATGTTCGGGTAGGTATAACATAAGTCATTTGGATAGGCATGTAGTAGTGTGACTGGTGCAATTGATATCATTACCCAATACCTACCCAACAATTACAGCATCACATCAACCCACAAATTCCTTCAAATTCTAAAATGCATAAAACCAACCCAAGGTATTTTAGCATCACTTGATGTTGAAAATTTATTCACAAACGTCCCTGTTGATCAAACTATTGACATAATCCTTAACTCTGGATACAGAAATAATTCCATTCCACCTCCATCCATCAAACCAAATATCCTCAAAGAATTATTTAATCCATGCACAACCAATGTCTCCTAATATGACCATAATGGCAACATCTACACCCAAACTAATGATTTTAGTATGGGAAATCTGCTCGGCCTGTGTTTCTCCAATTACTACATGTCCCATGTCAAAAAAAATGATATTTAGCCTAGTCGCTAAACCCAAAATATATATCCACTGTGTAGATGGTATTTTTATTTTAACAAAAAACAAACAAGAAAAGGATAATCTCAAAACCACATTTGAAAAAAAAACAATCTCCGTTCTTAACTTTACCTATGAACTGAGTAAAAAAAATAAACTCTTATTCTTAGATGTCATCATAGAATACAGTAATAACACTTTTATCACTTCATTATATAAAAAAACAACTAGCAAAAACTCTTGCCACCTTAACTTTAAAAGTGAATGCTCTCTTAAATATAAAATAGCAGTTATAAAAAGTTTCCTAAACAGAGCACACGAGAATTTATTCTCTCATCCACTTTTCCTTAAAGAACTCAATATTGCAAAACAGACAGTAGGTAACAATGGTTTTCCTAAATACCATATTGGCCACCAGATTAGTTTATTTCTTTCCAAAGTAACTAATAACGATACAGAACATATAGCCATAAACAATAACATTAGCATTTTCTACCAAGGAAAGTATTTTCTACCAAGGAAAGCATTTTCTACCAAGGCCAAATACACATCGACTATAAGCAGGATGAATTTTCACTTAGAAATAACATAAAGAAATACACTACACCAGTTGACCCAAACAAGAAAATGAAATTCATTTATCTATTACAAAAAATTTAAAATAGTTAACCTTATCATCAAAAATAACAACATACCTGCAAAATCAAAACTACAAAGAACCAGCATTATTTATGAGTGCAAATGCCCTTTAAGGAACTCTGTTCCTGATGAAACCAAACTCATAAATAATTACATCGGTCACACTACTACATGCCTATACAAATGACTTACATTACACCTATCCAACCATAGATTCATTAGGACTCGTTTAAACACAAACAAAAACCTACCGGACTCCATTCAAAAGATATTAGGTGCAAAAATAATGACGGTCATTATTTTTGCACCAACCTAATACTAGTAGAAAATGAAAACCTAATAACCTCCTCCACATATAAAAAAAAGAATATAAGTATATAAGAATGTTTGCATTCTTATATTCCCTCAAATGTTTTATCTTCCAACTTGAAGTTTCACAGAGACACAGTTCTGCTCATCAGGGTGAGATAAATATAAGTGATAAATTCAATAGATTATCTTATCCTGACAAATGGAACAGTGTCTCTACAAAACTTCAAGTTGGAAGATAAGTCTAAAAAATATTGTTACTCCTCTCTATTTTTAAATATTGAACACTTTATTTACAAATATGTATTTATCTTGAAGTGTTACTCTCCAGTAATTTACTGGTAAACATTTTAAGTTTCTTTTATTTTTAAGCTTTCGTTAATCATATATATATATATATATATATATATATATATATATATATATATATTGTGTATTGGGGCAACAGATCATTATTTAAACCTATATTATTAAATATAAGAGACAATGAATGTCTATTATGTCTGATCATGAGCCGTTCGAATGTTTGCTTTAATTTCTGGTGAAAATAAAGACAAAAATTGTCCAACATTTGGATATATTTTTATTAAGTTAGCCCTTAAGGATTTTTATTAAGTTGAGCTGAAAGCTTAGGCCAATTAACCAACAGAAAACTGCTTACCTAAAAAGTAGAATCCCATGGTTGATATATTTAGCAAAACACAATTTTTATTTTATATATATATATAACCACTCCATTTCTTAATGTATGACGTCATTTGTTTACATTTGATATGCCATGAGCAGTTATGAATGTACGAGATTCATGGAAGATTGAAGTTTATAAGCAGTAAATTCAACCTTGCCAACCAAATGATCCTTTGTGGCGGAGCGGTTAGGCACGTCAAACTAAATGATGGTTCCGTATAGGATGCAGGTTCAAATCCTGTCAAAGTACGAATATTTTCTATGAAAATTTCTTGGACATTCAGGCCGGTAAATGTTATTTAATACTGTTTATTATAAACAGAGCATTTACTTAAATACTTGTATCTATAAAAAGAACGTTAAACTTAAAAATGTCTTTAATAAATAAATTGTCGGGCTTTGTCAATTTCTTAATGTATATATATATACATATATATATATATATATATATATATTTTCTTTTCTACTGTTTTTAAACATTACACATTTATATACACTTGACCTTGAGACATTCTGAAGAATGTATGTTGAAACTTGTTAACCCTTTTTTGTTATTTCTTTTTTTGCTTCACCTCATTTATTTTATTTATTTTATTATCCTTGCTCTTTCCACTTTTGTTTCTTGCTTTTTTGTAAGTTTGTTTTTTTTTTCTTGTACATGTCTTACACATATTTTAACATGTCTATGTTTTTAGAAATCATAAATATCTTATTTAGAAGAACATCAAATTGTAGAAGAACAAAACCAAAAAAAGAAATTATCTTGCAGGAATGCACAGCAAAGATGAGAAAACTTCCCTTTTAATCCATTATAGAAGTGAAAACTGTTGCTGTCGACTCAATAAGAAAATGCCAGTCATCCAGAAAGTGTTGCTGAAGTCATTTCAATTATTTTTTCTTCTTCTTCGTCTCATTTACACTTCAGGGACAAATGTGCCTTCTGCTGTCAAAACCAGTTTGTCTTTTTACTAGCCATTAAGGAATAAATTGAATTTGGTTTATATTGAAAAGATTCTGAGGAGCTTTTAAGATGGAGTCTCTTGAAATATGTAATACGTGCTGCTCGCCAACTGATCTTTGTTTCAATGCCATTTGAATATTAGTTCTAGATTAGTGAGTGTGATGCATTATTTATAAACACTTGTATGTAAATCTGAGGAGACACAGTGGAGTAATGGATACTAGCTTGGATTGAGGAATTGAAGAGCTGAGTTCGAATTCCAGTCGAATCCATTACATTTACTAACATGATTCTTCTCCCTCCAGCTATGAGTAAATAGCTGGACAGACCAGGTTCTGTAGCCTTGGATGGCAGCTGGTCTACCACAGAAAGAAATGGCAACATACTGCAGGAAAAAAATCTACTTCATCAGTCATGTATCGAAAGATACATGATCACCTAGCGATCCATATAATATTTACAATTAGTATTGTAGTGCATTTCTTCTGGTTTAAAACATTGATTTGGAAATTCTTGCAAAAATCAAATAATTGTCAAATTTTAATGAAACTTTCAGCACTTATTAACAAATGAATGAAATTATTTTTTAAATTTTTTTTTTTTTTTTTTTTTTTTTTTAGAAAATCGTGATAAAAATATTTAGTTTTACATATGTACTTACTTAATTTCATTGAATTTCAAGAAATTAAATTTTCATCCAAAAATTTGTGACTCCTTGGAGAATGTAAATCATCAATTGTTTTTTTTTTAACTGCTGCTCATTTGCCAAAAATCTACTTCAAATTATAAAATAAAAATGCAATAAAACTGACAGTGTTTAATTTGAAAACCTTTTAACTGCTTTTATAAATAAGATTTATTAGGGACACTATTGTCCTAAGAAAAACATTTTTGTCAGTGAATAATGAATTTTTACAAGAATTTTTTAAAATTTTAATTATAATAATTTATTATAATAATTCCAGTCAGAAACGGCAACCAACAAACTGACAACCGTTACCCTCACAATGTAAAGTCACAGCCACTGGTTAGACTGATCACCAAAAAGTTAAGACAGTTAAATCACTGTAGCCATGGTAGAAGAAAGAAAGTGAAATGATAAACTATATCCTGAAAATGAAACAAGGAATGAACTTCTACTCCTGTTCAATAGACATGGAAAGAGTTCAGGTCGGGTGATAGGTGAGCCGATGTACTCCTATTAACCAGAAAAAAAACACATAGAATATGAAAGAATTAAATTATGACAGTCTTGATATCTACTAAGCACACTTGGGAGTGGGTGAAGTGAGAATTTTGATAATTAATAGCAATGGCGGAAATAAAATGGAGGACAAAGAAGGAAGGAGAAGTGAAAATATCAGAAAGAAAACAAATCATAAAAGAAATTAAATTAAAAAATTTACAAACAGCAAGATGGCATGAGGCATTGTCAGGGAAGCTTCAGTTGTTTCTTTCCAATATTTAAGTTGGCCATTTTTATGGACAGAGCTGGCTAACTTGATTTCAATGGTGCTTTGGTAAAATTACGACAAATCAGAAGTGAATTTTTGACTTTCATGGCCAAAAGCATATGAAACTACCTTTTTATTTTTTGGCTTCTATCAAAGGAATTTGAGTTTTTTCCCAAACACCAAGAACAACCAACCAGCCACAAATGAACAGCAAACATGAAATAACATACATATATATATATATATATATATATATATATATAATTATTTATTTTAAAAAAAATTTATAACATAAATATGTTATAAAATCACTACAAAAATAGCCATTTTGTTTCAATACCCTCGATGTCTTATCAAGTGATGATGTTGAATGTTGAAACAAAATGGCTATTTTTGTAGTGATTTTATAACATATTTATGTTATAAATTTTTTTAAATAAATAATTATATCTGCTGTACTTTGTATTGAGCACTCTTTTAAGAATAGTAATTGTTGGTTATTGGAATTCATTCCATATACACCAATCATATACTTGGTATATATATATATATATATATATATATATATATATATATATATATATATATATATATATATATATATAAACATAATTGGATGAAGCAAATTAAAATTCAGCTTTATAAAGCTTTAGTCCCAATATCCATTTTCTTGGAAAATCGTCAAGCCAAAGACAACATTCAGTTTACCATGCAAGGGATGACTCCCTTTAAAATGTAATTACCAATGAATTAATGTGCAAGTAACTTATGCAAAAGTGCCTGTATGCATGTAAATATTCTCTCTTTCTCACTATACATATATATATATATATATATATATATATGAAGAAATATAGTTTTAAGATGTGCTATATTTTTGAGATAAAGTGCTCAATATCAGAGATAGAGCATATGTAAATATAAAAGTGAACATTAAAGTCAACACTCAGTGGCAACAGGTTGTTTCATGCTAGATGCAATTGTCAGGCCGCAAATGTTCAATTTTTCCTCGACTATTTATATATATGGGTCAGTGGTGCATTGTGGGTAATCTATTCTGGTGGTTATTTTTGTGGGAGTGGCTTGTTTGTTTGTTTATTTGTTAATATATATATATATTATATGGGTTAATTTGTTTTACTTGTTTTCATGTAGTATTATTTATTCTTTTTGATTTATGACGTTTTATTAATGTAGTAAAAACTTTTTTTGAGCGATATGCTTAGGTCCCTTATTTAATAGTTTGTTTTGATCTGGGAAGATAAAGCTATTTATGTTCATTACATAAAATACCTTAATTTTTGACATCAACTAAATTGTAAAATTTGCTTACTTAAATACATTACCATGTAATATCATATAATCTGAACATGTTCAATTATGTGTATTAGATAAATTTACCATTATAGAAAGGAATTTCCATAAATATCTTAAAAAAATGTAGTAAATTTTCCAATTATTTATATTTTGTTGAATTTTAGATTTATATTATCTTAATATTCAAAATCACTGATTATTTTATTGCGTATATATATATATATTCAATAGTCGTAGGTTTGCGTATCATCTGGTTCACATTCCTTCTTAGTCTTTTTTTTTTTTTTTTTTTTTTTTTTTGGAGCAGAGGTTTATTCCTTGTTTCCTATTTAGAATTGGGTTTCCATTTCCTTCAACTCTATACTTCTAACATCTCTGCCTAAAACTATAAACTTTTATTTACTATTGATTTACTTTTTTTTTTCTTAATTGAAGTAGATATGTTTGCCTGTCATCCAGTTCACACTTCTCTCCAGTCATTGAAACAGGAGTAGAGATTTACTCCTTGTTTCCTGTTTAGGATTGGGCTTCCAGTTCCTTCCAAAGCCTTTTCCTTTCCTTTCATTTCTGGTGTCCCTTGCATCTTTGTGGCATTATCTCCTTGCTTGGGATAACCCTCTACCACGAGTTGCTCTTGGGCCTTGTAATATATATATATGTACACACACACACACGTTGTAGCATACCTACGGACGATAATGAGTATGCTCCCATTCCCATAAATACAGTAGTGGATAATGTACTTAGGCTAGAGTTGGAGATTCATTGTGGAATTCACTTGACTCACTTCTATCAGTTGACTACTTCATCTATGCACCACTGGTGAATCTTATATTTGTTGTTCTTGTCCTAAGTATTATCGTTCATTATCAACCTCCGTTTGATTATTCTATTCAGTAACTTTCTCTAGGTTGCAACATTCTGTTGCAACCCAGGGAATAAGAAAATCTCAAATTTTTCTAAACCGAATACAGCTTCTAAATGCCCAGTTTATTTGCGTTTGCTCTGGGTGGGTTCAGTACGTGGTAAATTTGACAAACTGATTAGCTCAAGATTTAAAAATTGCTATTTTTCTGCCGATGCATGTTGTTTCCTCTCCTTGGGTGTCTGCACAAAAGGAGATTCTACCTCCCCCACCAATTTGGATGTAGTTGTGGAGCCAACTACACTGGTAGAACCACCTTATGGTTAGACGCCCAAATAAATCAACATATACTGTAAAAATTAAGAATGGTATGTTCCAATCTGCTGACAAGATCAACAACACATACGGATCTGCCATTGTTGAGCACCTTATAAATAATCCAAGCTGTGCCATCAATTACAGCATTGACTCTTTCTCCATCCGTAGTCATGCTTATTCTTTATTACATTTGAAGACATTTGAAACGATCTGTCAGGTCCAGACAGCCCTCCCTCTGTAAACAGAGGGAATGCCTGTTAGGGCTTGACATTATTTCCATCTGATTGTTCTACCTTTATTTCATTACATGTTTCTCATGTTTTATGTTTTATATTGTAATATTTAGTCTTCCTTCGATTTCAGCTCTCTTGAGTGAGGGTGAAACCGGTCTTTTATTTTTTTTATTTTTTTAATTTTTAATTTTAAAAAATTTTTTTTTCTTAATCATGAGTGGTAAAGCTTGTCTTGGCATTTTTATTTCCATTATAAAATTCTGTACCCATATATATATATATATATATATATATATATATATATATATATATATATGCGCACACACATGCAAGCATGTAAATAGAAAGGGAAGAGGCTGTCAATATCTCTGACTGACTAGCAACTATAATCATTGTCAGTGTTATACAATTGTAGATCTTCAGCTTGCCATTGTATGGAGCCCAGTCTAAATATAGCTATGATATAATGCAGTTTGTTAGTGATTGTGCGTGATGGCAGTAAAAGGTGGAAAAAATGTGGGCGTTCATCACTCAAAAGACAGTCTTCCTGTTTATTCATCATAATGCTTCTTCTTTTCTGTGTGTCGTGTCTCCTCAGGCTGTAGACAATTATGGCTCTCCATAATTTCCTGTCCTTTGTAGCTCTTAATATATTTCATCTTTTTGTTATTTCTTCTTCCCCATCCATTCACTCAAGCTCACTATATATATTATGCATTGTTTTCCTCTCTCCCTTTTACCTTCAATCTGTCCTATGCATATCCTATTTTCCAAGCCCTCTTTTCTCATTATGTGCTCTAGAAATTTCAATTGTTGTTTCTGATGTTAAGTACAAGTTTCCTTTTTTCCATTTTCTCAAAAACTTTGTTGTTCATTACATTTTTGGTCCATGGTATCCTCAGCATCCTTCTGTAGAACAACATTTCTGTTCCTTCAAGTCTCTTATTCATCTTTGAGGATATTGTCCAGCATTCACTGCCATACAGGGGGACTGATATCACAACAGTTCAATACTCTTTTCTTTGTTTCTAACAAAGATTTCTTTTGTTTCTTACTACTCTTCTTAGCTTTTGGAATGCATCTTTGACTATCTGAATGCACCTTCAGATTTCAGTGTCACAACTTCCACCGTCTATTGAGTGTCAAATTGTGGGGAGAATGGCAAGGTTTCCAATTCCAACTATATATATATATATATATATATATATATATATATATATATATATATCTGTGTGTGTTTGTGAATGTATGATTAGGCAGAAATACCTCCTACATATATCTCCCACATAAGACATTAGCTAAATGAAGATATGTAGGAGGTATTTTTGCTGAACCCTTTCTATCTCTCTCATACATACATATCTATCTATCTATATATATATATATATATATATATATATATATATATATATATATATATATATATGAAATGGACATAAATTCTCTGTTTAATAAACAGTATTAACAACATTTACCAGCTTGAATGTCCAAGAAATCTTAAAGAAAATATGTCTCCTTCGACAAGAATTGAACCTGTATCCAACATGGAAATGGCATATAGCCTGATGTTCTATACCATTTGTCTACAGAGAAAGAACAGGTTAACAAAGTCAAATTACTGTTTATACTAACCAGACACTTCCTCTGGAGCTAAATGGTATAGCATGTCATGAGATATGAATGTTTTGTGTAGGAAACAGGTTTGATTATTTTCTAATTAAATTTCTTGGACATTCAGACTGGTAAATGTTCTTTAATACTGTTTATTATAAACACAGCATTTACTTAAATATTTGTATCTATAACAATAACATATAAACAGAAAATATATTAAAATGTGTGTGTGTGTATATTTAGTCAGCATATCTTCATTCAAATATGTTTCTTTGAATAATATCAACATATTGTGTCTATTTATTTTATACTTATCTTTTCAGTTTGCTAATCAGTTTATTCATGTTAAGATGAAATTCATCAAGGAAGGTGCCATAGCTTTTTCTAACCCAAGTACTTTAAATCTTTTACAAATCACCATCACAACAGAATGCAGATTTTATTGCAGTTACAATAAGTTTGTCTTTGTGATTTACCCCTGGAGATGATCTTGGAAAAAGATCAAAAGTAAATGGGTTAAGTGGGTACACATGTTTGAATTGACATCATGTTTTGTTTCTTTAAACAGTAAAATTAATATCAACCAGCCTATATCAAGAATATATTAGAAAAATGTGCCTCTCAACAAGAATAAAAGCTGTATTCTCTTTTTCCATCAGGGAAATCACTCCTATTATTGAGGTATGAACATTTTTATTTAGGAAGTGGACACACACACACACACACACACACAGCTTGATATACATGTGCTATTAATATAAGCTCAATTCATTCTCGGTCCTGTTTTTTGTACACACTGTGGTCAAATCACACTGAAAACGTTGGTTCTTTTTTGTTCAATGAAGTTAAGCCTGGTTACCACTTAGATAAGTGATGTTTTGGGAACACTAGGTACTGAAAGCAACCTCCTATAATCAGAAATATGTTTTGGCTTTAAATAACCCACAAAGGGTCGATAAATCATAAAAAACGAATCAATCCCAGAGACACTAAAACATTTTCTCGTGTACAAGTTGGAGACACACATCCATTGCAAGTCATCAGTCAAATACACAAGTCCACACAGATTGTTTTCCAGAAGCTTCTGTCTGATTCTACCTCACACTTTCTTTTTTATTTTTTCAGTTCTTCAAACAACAGCATTTCTATTTTTTTCTATTCACCATTCTTAGTTGCTGCCTCTTTCTCTCTCTTTTGAATGGTAAAATAGCTTCAGCTTTCTATCCATCAACTTTGTTTCTTCCATTTTGTTTTCACTTGGTTTGTTTGTTTGGATTTGTCGATTTATTTATTTATTTATTTTACTTCCTTCCCTTTTTCTTTTCGATCAATGATTCTGACGTCACTATTTACATGTAAAGTCAATGAAGTCTTTTTCCTTTTTCCTGCTTTATATCAAAACTTCTTCACAGAAAATACTTGTGGAATGATTTCGGCCAGCTTCAGCCAGCTTTCGAGAAGCCTCAAAATGCACCCATTTTTTTCTTTATTTTTGGACATAAAATGTCAATATTTTCTTAGCTTCATCACAAGTCTACAAAAACGGACATGCAACTTGTTTGCTTTCCAGTCCTCTATAGTAGACTTTCACTACAACTGTCTGGCACAAGGAGACAATAGTGGAGCACTTAGACTCAGACACACTTCACTTGAGTCCTGAGTGGAGATGGTTAACCATCATTCTGAGGCAAGCATCTTTCATAAATATTTTAGCTTTATCTGGCACAAGGCCACAATAGTGGAGTACTTAAGTTGGAACTCATTTAACTATTAGGTTGGTGCAAAAATAATGACGTAATAATGTTGTTTTTTGACATTAAAAAATACGTCAAAAAACAACATTATTACGTCATTACTTTTGCACCAACCTAATAGAAGGAACTTAATCAAGCACAGAATAAAAAATTAAAAAAACAAAGATACTGAACAGCTAAAGAAAGTACCAATCACTCCCCCCAATAAGCATTGTGGGGGGTCCAGGCAAGATAAGCATCAAATTCAAAGACCCATATTCCTTTTCCTTTCACCATGTTAATGAGGCAGCATGATGCAATGCTGCTCCCTCACTGCAAGCCTGGTCAATGGTATCAAGTTACAGAGGAATAGGGCCAGCAACCCCAAGGGAAATTACTACTACCTAAAGAAGCTAGCCAAGAACAGAAAGGGACTTCTCCTTCAACAAAGACTATTAAAAAGATAACTAAGCTAAGTCTGCAGATGCACATTGTCTTCAACCACTTCTTTTCCTCTCATTTCTCTTTTTTTCTATTTGTATATCAAATATATTTAAATAGTACAGGTTGTTGTGTTTCTTTATCTTCTAAAGCTGTCAGCCAGTTCATTTCAGCTCACAAATACTTCACACATCCACCATAAACTTGGGGTTGTATCTTGGCATAATATCGTGGATATAATCACTGCACTCGACAACTTCCTGTTCCTTGTAGTTCTAAGCAACATTTGGCTCCTTACCATCTCTCTTTGTCCTCACACTGCAATCCATTCATGCCAACTCATTAAATATGCCAGTTGCTGTTCTCTGTGTTCCTACTTTCTTCAGAGTATGCTATGAGCATTAAATTTTTCATATTGTCTTTCCTCATGATATGTCCCAGAAATTTCAGCTACCTCTTTCTGATTCTAAGCATCCTTTTAGTTCGTATTTTCTTTAATTTGCTTGTTACTCATACTTTCTGTTCATGGCCTTTTCAGCATTTCTCTGTAGAACCACATCTCTGACACTTCATGTCTCTTCTTCATCTGTGAGGAAATTGTCGCACATTCACTGTCATGAAGGAGGACATATACCAAGTTAGCCTTCCAAAATGATGAAAAGGGAGGTAACAATGTATTCTCAAAAAGGGAGCTAACCAGAATATCGCCATAGTAACTTTCATGTGAAGTTGTCTGACTTGTTTATCATAAAGTCTTTATTCTTCTATTCACTGCTGCCGTGAGCAGCAGTGAATACAGGAATAAAATTATTTATTCTTTAGTTGAGATATTCCAAGTATTTGTAACAACTTAAGAATAAAAGTACCTCATTTTTATTAATCTTTCTACAAATTAGCATCTCTCATCTACCAAAAAACACTGACCTTCTACTCTCTCACTATTTCCTTTAATCTTGATATGTCTTCTCTTAATCGTCTGTTACAGGCAATTCTTGAAGTTTCTAAAATACAAGTTAGAGATTCATTAGAGGGATGTGTGGGTAGTATAATGAAGAGTGGTACAGAAAGTGGAATTGTCAAGCCCTGTTCAAGTTCTGGGCTAGTTTACTGCATTCACTTTCACACCAATGCCCTTAGTAAAAGCATGGAGCCATCTCTTCTTCTGTTAAGTATGGGTTAACTGGCATAGTAGTTTTGGTTCCCTTGCCTTGAGTGACATCCAGTCTAGGAGAAGAAATTCAAAACCAATTGGTCATGATGCTAGAAACTCTACCCTGTAGAAACCTTCTTAGTATGGAAACCACTGCAGCAACACCCACCGTGGTCAGGCTGTAGACCTAGACTCTATGGGGGTGGGATCTACTAGTACTAAGGGGAGGAAGAAGGATACATTGTTCACATAGTATTGAACTGGTGCTAATGTAATCAATAAAAAAATTTCTTACACTAGAGTAGATACTAAGAATTCAGAATTTTTTTTTATATACTATTAGGTTGGTGCAAAAATAATGTCGGTTTTTGACGTATTTTTTAACGTCAAAAACCGACATTATTTTTGCACCAACCTAATAGTTCACCCCGTGTACGGTCCGAGAGCCACTCAAGCTAGAGGGGTTAATGTATGTTGTGGTTGTAAGGGAATAAATGGTGGAAGTAAGATATGCATATTATGGATATATGTAGGATAGATAACGGTTGACCTTAGATTTGAAGGTTTATGGCCATATCACATTGAAGCAACAATTCTCATACAATCACCAAATTGATACTGGTCAGTATCTAGATGGGTGACTATTTGGGAATACCAGATGCTGTAAGCTTGAATATGTGAGTGGTGTAATAGATAATGGCTCAGAATTGTAAATCAGAGAGTCAAGTTCAATTCCAGTTGGGTTACTTACATGCAAAAAAACTTGGGAAAGGATAAATCAGCATCTTCTCCCCTCCAGCTATAGATTAATTAGTAGGACTTGTATCAGTAAATCATTATTATCCCCATCAAATCCCGGCAATCTAAAAATATTTTCTGGCTTTAAATAATCTGTAAAAAGTTGATAAACCATAAAATATTAATCAGTCAGTTAATCTCGACTTGAAAAGGTAGTGATCAGGGAAGCATACACGTTGGAGTCTGTTCCACAATTTAACAGTTCTGGGGAAGAAACTGCCTGAGTGGAACTTCCTCATAATACTTAACATCAGGAAGAAATAGCTGGAATTTCTGGGGCACATAATGAGGAAAAAGGGCTTGGAAAATTTGATACTCACAGGACAGATTGAAGGTAAAAGAGACAGACAGAGGAACGCAATGGACAACCTACCTAAGTGAATGGATGGTGGAGCTGGGTTTTGGAGAGATGGCAAAAAGACAAAAGTTATTAAGAGCTAAAAAGTACAGGAAATTGTGAAGAGCCATGATCAGCAACGTTCTAAAGGGACATGGAATAGAGAAGTAGAAGAAGGTTTTCCTGTATTGCACATAACACACATTTCAATCTTTTATATTTGGCCTTGTTTGTGAAGGAAATGTTTACATAAACTTTTTTTCATACAAATTTGGCATCTAGTAATTGGGATTACTAGAAATACGCATGAAAATTTAATTTTCTGATGAATCTCAATTCTTAAGTCATTGATGGAAACATTTAGTTTTCATTGATTGAATAGTTAGCATTATTGGCAGGTGAAATTTGTAAAATATTTCTCTTAAAACAATTTTCCAGGAAAATAGGCTTCTCGGGACCTATTATTGCTCTTCCTAGTATTGACGGAAATTCCCTTCCTAACCTTCTGTATGGAAAGTCAACACCTTCATTATATCATCATTTTCCCTTCCAGTTACATGTGCTATGCATTTTAGTTGTTGCTGCTGTTGGAAATTTTCAAGTGATGTGGCCTGTCTGGAGTATGACAATAAATGTCAACCAGCAGCTTGGGAGATTGGATATTTTGAGGAGCCTGGAACCACCTCAATAGCTGCTGTTCCCAGGTCCACCTTGACTCAGGGTGGTAGCACCTGTTAGGATCCCAACTATGGGCAAAGAGTGAAGCCCCAAAATGGGATCAGAACACTATAAATGTATAAAAATACATTTTATAGTAAAAATTCCAGCATTAGATTTTAATAGTAAAAAGCAAAAATAAAATTATCACAGATACCAAGAAAGCTAAATTTTAGTATTAATTGACCCATAAGGAGTTGATATGTCATTAACCAAAGCAAATCAAGTGATGTGGTTTTTGTTATTTGGTACTTTGAATGTTTTGACAGTTATTAGCAAAAAAAAAAAATAATATTGAAGTCATAGAAAAAGGATCCAGTTTGTTAAAACAACAATGGTTTGTAAAAAATATATTGTAGAAAATGAAAAATCAGCTGACAGCCATTCTCTGAGCTGTAAAACTCAAATCTACCACCATAAGGCTTGTTATGCTTTCACCATTTTCTTTTTATATCAAAGGCTGCTATCAATATTGAAATATGCTAATGGCTAGAATTGCCATTTTCATACAGGAAAATTTAGGCATGAATTAACCGAACAGTTAATTGGTTTAAATTTATAAAAACTTTCTCTTAAAAAAGTTCTTCAACTCTACTATTATCACTCTTTCTAGTATTGATCGGAGTTTCCTTCCTAACCTTCTGTTTAAGGTAGTGTTGAAGGTTAACATCTTGATTATATCATTATTTTCCCTTCCATGTTTTGGGTATGATGGTAGACTACATCCGACATCATGGCCTCTGATCAGGAGATTGAATGTTTTGAGGTGAATGAAACCACCTATTAATTGCTTTTGTTCCCAGTTCTACCCTAACTCAGAGTGGTAGCACCTGTTATGGTCCCAGCTATTGGCAAATATAGAATCCCAAAATAAAACACATAAATGTATAAAAATACATTCTTATAGTAAAAATACCAGCAATATATTTTTATTTAAGAAAATTACTAACAATACATATTTATAATAAAATTACCAAGATTACCTTTTTAAAGCAAAATGACCAGAAATACATTTTATCTGTAGCCAAAGGTATGGTTTTAAAATGACAATTAGAAAAAATTCTTAGTTCTTGCCAATGTGTTTCATCTCCCAACTTTAGTAAGGCAAGCAATGAAAGTGAAATGTTTTGTAGCCATAGTTACATCAAACTTAATTTAATTATATAGTCAAAGGTATACAATTGTGTTCAATATATTTAGTTGAAGCCATAAAATTGTGTTCAAATTATTTAGATTTCAGCGTTAAATAATCCCTAGAGATTATATGTTGGTAAACAAAATTAAAAAACCAACATGAGAGAATTCTTTTGTAACATTAATCAATATAATATCCAACAATTTCTTGAAGGAATCAAACTTTATTTCAAAATATAACTTCAACAAAACTACAAGGTAAAACATATATATCCGCATCTCAAGTAATTATATCCACACAAACATGTATATGCATAAAAGCTGAGTATCATCTACCATGTATTCAATTGTGAAAACAGAATAATGTATATCATATTTTTATTATTTCATAGCTCCCAAGAAAAGAAAATTTCAACATTAAATGACCCATTAATGCCAATTAAGAAACCAATCATTTTCTCTTCTAGTTACATGTACTGTTTATTTTAGTTGTTGTTGCTGTTGGAAGTTCTCAAGTGATTTGGTTTTTGTTATTTGTTAGATTTCTTTCTGGTTTTGTAGTGCCAGTCTATGATGAAGGACCATCTTCTTTAAGACCTGAAGGATTCAATTGTTTGAAGCCATTTTTTTCATTGATATGTTGCTACCATATCTGGGGTGGAGCTGTCCAGTTTTCACTTGTCTGTCTTGATAGCATTCAAAAGCATCTACATGGCCTTGTGGGCAATGAATTCTTTTCCATCCTACAACCCCTTTCCTACAGACAAAACATTGCAAACCTCTTGCTACTCTGTTGCTATTTCTATTGGAAGGGTTCTGACAAGCTACAATCCTTGATTCCACCAACCCTGATCTTTGCAGGTGGGACCCCTACCATGCCACATATAAACAGACAAGTCCTCTTCATTCTTTTCATATTCCATTAATAAGAAGTAAGTTCCACTCAGACAGCTTCTTCCCAAAACTGCTGCTTTGTGGAACAAACTCCCAAAAGGATGCTTTCCCAGTCACTATAATCTTGACTTATTTAAGTCTAGGGTTAACTGTTATCTTTCCTACATAGCCTCATGACCTACACTTGCCTTTTCTTACATTCATGCAACACCACACCATTATTCTCTACCTTGAGTGACTCTTGTGCCTTGTATTGGGTAAACTTTAGTAAAAAAAAATAATCTGAGAAAACGGTTGTATATAGCTGATAGTTTAGACATTTCTGAATGAGTTGGACAATCATGCTAAACCAATCATGCATGACATGACGAACCAAAATTCTTATTTATGATCTACACACATCATGTTACATGAATAAAGCATTGTCATATAATCTAACCATACCACCACCCCTAACTACAAAATACTTATGTAATATTATCATTGGGCAGACCAATGAAAATAACATCCTGGGTATGACGTTAAACTACATCTGCATCCTGGGTATGACGTTAAACTACATCCGCGTCTTGGGTATGGCGATAAACTACAATGTTGCCAGCTATACGTTTTTGAAACAATAATGTTGACAGCTATATGTTTTTTTTTTAAACCATAATGTTGCCAGCTATACGTTTTTTTTGAAACCATAATGTTGCCAGCTGTACGTTTTTGACTTTTAAAGTGACTCAAAATCATTTTCGGCATAAAGTGACCACTAAGTTTGAGATGCCGTTAAACAAAACAATTAATCAATCACTCAAGAACATGAAGAAATTATTTGCCAAAACTGAACCAAAAATGATATTGGATTTTCTAAAAAGAATTGGTCTCTTATCAAAGATGTAGACTGATGTATAAAATACCTAAGATTACTTTGCAGTGTGCAAGCAAATAAGCTCTAGGTTGCTAAAAAATGTTCCATACAAAATAGGCATTTAAAATTCATATAAACTGGTTTTGGCATTAAATAACCCACAGTGGTTGATATGCCATAAAACCCAAACAAACAAACAAACAAACCAATGAAAATATAAGCTTGAATCTCTCTTGCATAATACATTACTTAAGAATTAATGGATTTACTTTTTATCCAACCCTTAAAAATTTCAGATACAAAACTGAGCAGATCTGGGCTTTTGAGAAATAAAATCTTAGTGAAGAAGTGTGCTTTCCTTAAAAGAGAAAAAGGAAAGCTACTGAATTGTGACACTGTTTGTAGTCAATTAGTAAAGCACGCTAGATCAACCGGTGGTTTCTCCTGCAAAGGGGGACACAGGTTTGATCCCTGCTGGAGAGCACATTTTCTTTATTAAGATTTCTTGAATACGCAGACCAACAATTGCAATATAAACTGTTTAAAGTAAAAATGGAAATAGGGCATCTATTTTAAATATGAGTATCCGCTATAATAATGTTTGAAATAATAAATAATACATGACATTTTATTTCCCTCCAAAGTTCATCAGTTACTAGCAACCAGTGTATGCGACCCTGGAACCTTCATCACTAATAATAATCAATAATTATTTAATCAATAATAAACACTATTTATTTATTAGATTGTTTATTTACACTGTTTATTATATTGTTTATCGGTATGCTTGACAAAATATCAGCTAATTGCCAGTTGATTCAAACTTTATAAATTATGGTAAATAATAAGTATTTCCATTGATGAATTAAAAGCCATTGTCAAAATGCAAGATAAATAACACAACTGTTCAACGAGCAGAATTAATAAAGTTTGCAATAAAAAGAAAAAAAAACGGCAAAAATGATAATAATATAAATGTAAAACAAATCAACAAGTAAGACGAAAGAGTTCACAAACTATGAATTGGTTTTTGCATATAAAAGCAAGGTTGGACAAGCAAATACATTGGGTCTGTCTAGTAGATAAGGCAGATCTGTACTGAGTCATGTCAAAACACAATCCGTCTCATTTTATTGGCTAAGAAAAATATCCCAGCATGCATTTTATGTACTTTTGCCAAAAAAAAAGAGCAGTGGGGAAAAAGTTTTGCAGCCATTCATTTCCTCTGTGAAATCAACATCTATATAGTTGGTTCGCATATTTTAATAATTTAGTAAATGTTTATAAATTTATGAATAGAACTTTGTTTTCTCATTTATTTCTTTATCAATTGGTAAATGATAAATATTGCATTGCATTTGTTTTAAGTGTATTAGTTTTTAGAATGTTGTAAATATAAAATTATTCTTGTAAATAAACAATCTAATAGTGTTTAATATTTTTGTCATAAATTCTCAACAAAAAAAAATGTATAAATTCACTTTCATCATATGTTTAGGTTTTATTTCAATTGCAATCACTGCTTTTTAAAACAATAAACATTGCCAAAGAGTAAAGGTAGCTAAAAATGCAGTGTCATGGTTAAATCTATCCTTTTGACACTATCTCTTATTGCAGGCATCTTTATCCATGTTTGCGGATTTTTTCTTATCAAGATCTAGATGCATTTTTTAAACTACCAGATTTCAAGTTTTTTTTTAAATACACAATGTGGAATGGATGTAAGACATCTTTTGTAGAAATGCTGTTTTTATGTCAGTAAAGTGTAAACTCTAGGAAAACAAAGCTGCTATCAAAGAAAATCCTAACTGAAGGCATTGTTAGAAAATCTTTCCTAAGATTTTCAGCATCGTCTTTGATGCCACAGATGACCAGTTTTATTTTAGTTTTCTTTTCATCATCTTTATATTTCTTAGACATAATCTGAGATGATACAGTAATTTGATTTTCAAAAGGAATAACTTTATACACATCATTACAAATCAAATTCTTCATCTATTCCTAACATCTTGAGACCATTCTTGATCACTTCTTAACAGTACAACATTCTATGGATGGGTTAATTCATTCCATCCGACAACATAATCCCAATAGCCACATTGCTTCTTCATCCCCAACAAATGTGGATATTCACTCAATCTTTATATGTTCCAGTTTATCTTGGTTGCAAACTTATCACTTTACCTTCTGTACATTTCCATCTTGTATTTAACAAAAGAATTTCTTGCCTGTTTTTAATCATACAATTATTGGCAAACTTGGAACTTCATGCCCGCAAAAAACATTGTATCGAAAGGATGGTTTTTCCCTTGACACCACTATTATTTTAACTACCTTCACTCCTCATGTTTATTGCTTTAAAAAGCATTTAAGATTTATAGAATGGAAATAAAACTGAAACATATGATGAAAGTGAATTTATGAATTTTTTTACAAGAATAATTTTATATTTACAACATTCTAAAAACTAATACAATTGTATTAAAACTAATGCAATATTTATCATTTACCAATTTATAAAGAAATAAATATGAAAACAATTTTTATTCATAAATCTATGAACATTTATGAAATTATTAAGATATGTGAACCAACTATAAGGAAATCTTTATTATTTACCATTTTATAAAGTTTGAATCGGTTGAAAATTAAACCAATGTTTTGCCAATCATTCCAGTATACAATATAATAAATAGTGTAAATAGCAATCAAATAAATAGTATTTAATTTAGGCTTGGGCTAAAACCACCATTATTTTACAATGAATTCTTTGCACTTACTGCCCGGATCAGTGTTGTTTTGGGTTCATATTTCACATCTAGTGAAGTCTTGCTGATTGTCTTCCAATATCTGATTATGCTGTTCAACAATATAATTATTGAATGGTAGTTTGCCTGTTGTTATTGGCATGTCATAAAACTATTCAACTTTTAGTTTTTCATTTGGTTCCTTGTAGTTATTTTTAAAACAATTTCCTCCATTATCAGTTAAGAATTTCCTACATCCACATTAGGTAACAATTTCATGTTGACAATAAAAACAAACAAGCTGCAGAATATCTTGTAGCTTAGTCAGTCATTTGCAAAATGTAGAACTCATTATGTACATAATACTTTAAGTCTATACACACAACTTGATTAAATCTATCAGCCAAGGACATACCTACATGTCAATGTGAAAGTGGACATTTATACATTATGCATGTTATATATCACAAGTGTCACAACACCCTTCAGTTATCTTCAGGAATTCATTATCAGAAAAATCTTTTCCCTCTTTTACGAGTTCACATAACTTTTCTTTTGAGGCACGAGAAAATGATCTATGCAACCAGACTGTCTATTTTTTTCCTTCTTACATTAAAAATCTTATTGCAAATGTACGTAACACCACAGAAACTCTAAAATCACTTTCTTTATTAAATGGCACATTTATGAAAGAAATATGGTAAGTGACCCAATGACATACAAACATCTTAATTTCTGTTTTTCCCAGGTCCACTCTGAGCAGGGGTTGTAGCACCTGTTAGGGTCCAAAATAGTCAACCTCCAAACATTACAACACTACAAATGTGTAGGAATGCATTTTTGTGGTAAAAATACCAACAATACATTTTTCTAGCAAAATGACAACCAATACATTTTATCTGTAGTTGATGCCATAAAACTGTGTTCAAATTATTTAGATTTAAGCATTAAATAACCCATAGATGTTGACATGCTGCTCAACAAAATCAACCAACCAACATGAAAGAACTCTTTCATGACATTAAGCCATATAATATCCTAAAATTTATCAAGAAATCAAACTGTATTCCAAAATATAACTTCAACAAAATTACAACATAAAACACATATCTCACTGCCTCTAGTAGTGATGTCCACACATGTATATGCATAAAAGCTGAGTATCATCTACCATGTACTCAACTATGAAAGCAGAATAACATATATCATATTTTTATTACTTCATAACTCCCTAGAAACTCAAATTTCAGCATTAAATAACCCATTAGAAGTTGATATGCTGCTAAATAAATAAAACAAACAAGGTACAAACTAAATACAACCTTATTTACATTTGGACTGTCGTCCTCATCTTTGTTGTTATTATTTGGTCTTCTTCATGTCTTTGTTAATCTGAGTAACCTTCAAGTAATTTCAAATGAAACCCTTTAATCTATTCATATTTAGACACTAGCTTAGTGGATTAAAGTGTTAAACCTAATGTCTCATCAACTAATTTTTACCAGTGTTCATATTGCAATTTTTTTGTTGTTATTCATTGCTTTTCTCTACCACTCTTTATTACTGGTTCCCATATCATATTCATATCTATGCTTGGTCGGCTCAGGAGATTTTTGTGGCCTAGCTGATTCCTTAAGTTTTTGTATTTTCCAGTGATGTTCTCTATGTTATTTCAACCTCATGCCACAGGGGATAGTGATCAGACAATGTGAGACCAAGCAGTCGGAAAGAGGTGCTCTCGTGGAGTTGAGCATCAGACATTCTAATGAGAGGCAGGGATGGTTCTGCCTGGTGAGTAATAGAGAGCAGTTTTGTTTTTGAGGCATTAAAATTAACCAGCCAATTACTCTGCTCCAGTCCACAACCGATTGGAGGTTCTTTTCTAGACAAATGGCCAGGTTAGTTTTGTCGGCGACACTAGATTTGTTTTTGAGGCAGGAGTAAATAGTAGTGTCGTCCGCATAGATGCCTACTTGGGAACCTATGACATCAAGAAGATCGTTAATGTAGAAAAGGAACAGAGTAGGGCCTAGGATGGAGCCTTGGGGAACACCTGCATTCGTGAGATAGGAGCTGGAGGAGAATCTGTTGAGAACGACCTTCAATACAAGGTTTGACAGAAATGATTGTATTAAGTCAAACAATCGACCTGAAATTCCATAACCCTGAAGCTTGCGAAGAAGGCCGCCATGCCAAACCCTATCAAAGCTTTGGAGATATCTAGAGCCACAGCACAAGCTTCTCCATTATCATGAAAAGCTTGGTAAACAATTTCCCTCCATATGTGGTCAGCTATGCCTGATTTTTTGATTTCCCCTTATGTTACCATTTAACAATGTTCTTGCAGTCTTACCTTAAGAGGGCAGCCTGTTTCTCCTTTATATTTCTTACCACAGCTGCATGGGATGGTGTACACACAGTCCTTAGTCATGTTCTCCTTTATGGGGGATCTTACTCAAAAGAGGTGTCAGTGAAGAATTGAACCACTCATCCTGATCTGTGGTCCATGTAAGGACCACAGATCTTCTGGATACACAGGGCTGTTTTCTGAGTGTTGTTATTCTCTTGTACCCTCTTATCCCAGGTGTTGGTTAAATCCAGTGACTAGACCAAAACTTGGAGAGTTGAGTTAAAGGGAAATAACTGAAACATCTGTAAGAGGCATGGCAGGTGGAACTAGAACAATCTACTCTGGTAGAAAAAATTTTGGTTTAAAATTCCAATCATCTGATGAAAGCTGGAGTGTACAATGGTTGGAACATTGTGAATATGGCAGTGAAGATGAGGATAGCAGGCTGAATAATGTAAATAATGATAATACCTCATCTCAGAAATATAGACAAAAATTATTACTCTATATAGCTCTCTATATTGATCTTTCTATTGGCTGAAATTCTGCTTGCCTTGACATATATTGAATTATATAATTTATCAATAGGTACCATTACTATTATTTTATCTGATATGGTATATCCTTAAATATATAATATAGTAGTTAAGTATTCCTACCGCAAAAAAAAATGGCAACCTACTGCAGGAAAAAATCTGCCTTGTCAGTCATGTATCAAAATATACATGATCGCCTAAGTGTGTATCACCCATGGCACATAACTGACTGAGTTAAGTATTCATGCCATACAGGGTCTGTAAATATGTAAACATTATTCCATTTTAGTTACTGAGGCCTATCAAATTAGGCTTGCTTTGAGAATAAACATTTTCAAGAAATTTTTATTATCGAAAGCAGGGGTTCTCAAATGTGGTCCACATGGACTCTAGGAGTCCATGTAATATTTCTGGGGTGGGGGGTCCACAAGAAAAATATAACAAATTGGTGGTCCACAATGATATTTTGGTGGCCCATGAAGAAAGCCAACTCAGAATAGTTTTTATTATTAAAGATTAAGTTTCTACTGTAATTTACACTATACTGAAATATATACATGAATAATTCTTTTTCTTTCTTTCTTTCTTTCTTTTATACTGAAATATATACATGAATGATTCTTTCTTTCTTTCTTTCTTTCTTTTTTTTCTTTTATACTGAAATATATACATGAATGATTCTTTTTCTTTCTTTCTTTCTTTTATATTGAAATATATACATGAATGATTCTTTCTTTCTTTCTTTCTTTTATATTGAAATATATACATGAATGATTCTTTCTTTCTTTCTTTCTTTTTTTTCTTTTATATTGAAATATATACATGAATGATTCTTTCTTTCTTTCTTTCTTTTATATTGAAATATATACATGAATGATTCTTTCTTTCTTTCTTTCTTTTATATTGAAATATATACATGAATGATTCTTTCTTTCTTTATTTATTTATTTTATGTTGCTTTTCCAACATCTTGTTGAATCAGGATTTAGTCATGTTTCTCAACTGTTATCAAAAGTTCGCATTAGACTTGACATTGTGAAAATAGGTGATCTTTGACTATCATTAACATCGATGGAACCAGATATAAAGAAACTTGCCGAGCAGCATCAACCACAGGGATCTCATTGAATAAATATGGCTTTCTTTTTTTCTAATCTTAACTTAAATTGGTTAAAATTTTTAACCAGTGTGCATAAATAAATGCTGCAATAAACTTGACCCTCATACGTCAAATTCAACAGGAGAGTCCTCCACCATATATATATATATATATATATATATATATATATATATATATATATATATATAATTTTAATTGTTTCTTTATCATCACCAGGGCAGACACATTATATGAACTGGCTATTAAAGTAGGACTCTGGATAGTTAAAAGGGGAACCTTATTTAAATAAACAACTTAAATCATAGATGATGATGATGGTGTTAAGGATTTCAAATGATTTTGTAGAATTATAAACTATTGTTGTGCACATTCCTCCTATTTCTTCTTCTTCTTCATCAGAATTTTAAATTACTATCTTTTTCTTTTCTTTCCAAGAATTTTTAATTTTTGTACTTTTTTGTTTTGTACTTTTGCATTTGTACTCAAAATTAAACCAATGTAAATCTTTTGCTGGTCCCCAAGCATGTACCAAAACTCAAAGAAAAAAAAGTATATATGTAAATTTTCAAATATAACTAAAAATATATCTGTAAAAGGACAATAGGAATTATTCATATATATATATATATATATATATATATATATATATATATATATATCCAAGTATAGGATTGCTGTATACAGAATAAATTCCAATAACTAAAAAATACTATTCTTAAAAGAGTGCTCAATACAGAGTAGAGCAAATATAATTTATTTGAAAATTATAATATAAATATGTTATAAAATCACTACAAAAACAGCCATTTTTGTAGTGATTTTATAACATATTTATGTTATAATTTTTGAATAAATTTATATATATATATATATATATATATACACACACACACACACACACACACACACAGTGTTAGGTAATGAAATGTTTGGTAATACATATGGATAATCCCAAGGAGGATGTAATCCAGAGAGATCAATGTAAAATCAGAGCAACTATTAATTTAATTTATATTAAAAAACAGACAACCTTAAGGGTCCATTGATTATATTTTATTTCCCAGGAAAGTGATTTTTTCCTGGCTCCTCAGATCACATTTCCAAGCATAAAAATATGGTTTAAAAATTTACATATTATTTTTATACAAGCTTTTGAGGGGTAGTTTTAAGTTGATGTAATGTGATGGGGGTGAAGCTATGACAGATATGGTCAAAATTAGAGAAGGAAGGGAGAGATAGGAATAATTTTAAATCTATTTTTATTAAGATACTTAACAGTAAGGGAGGAGAGTAAGGATCAGACATATATGTGTGTGTGTGTTTATCAGAATGACTGAAAAGTTCGACAATCCAATGTTTGGTTATTTGGTCAGATTTTGGAAAGTTGGTCAAGCTGAGAACTTTTCTGTTCCTATTTGTGTATATATTAGATTCTACCCAAAATTTAAAGACATTTGCACAGTGCATGCTTTAACTAAATACAGTATCTATCTATATATCCTGTTATGTATCTTTCTTTCTATCTATCTATTGATCAATCTATTTCAGCCTGTTCATTATATATCTTTGTTTATTTCTATCTATCTATCTATCTCCATCAGAATTGTATAGGTAGATATCAGTAAGCCTGTAGCTTTTATCATCTTAATTTTGATATAATGTTTAATCCATATAATTAATGTTCACTACTGCATTAGCAAGGAGGGAGGTGATGAGAAAAATAAATATTTGCAGTTTAAATTCTTTTAATCATTATGAGGCTGCAGACTTGTTGATGTATCTCCATTTTCACTACTGAATCAGGTGCATTGATAAGGAGGCTGATTATGATGAAAAATATATGTGTGAAATAAATGCTTTTTTCATAATTAGGCTGCCATCATAATGAAATGAAAGCTTGAAAAGAAATACCGGTTTGTTTTTAAGTCTTTACATAACATTTAAGTTTTAACATTTTAAGTCTTTGACATAACAGTTTTTGTTAGTATGAGACATTGTCTTTTAGCATGATTTGCAGAAGTGCTTGTATTCATGAACATCACCTACCTAACAATACATACATCTCTGCACATTTTAGATGTATATAAGTTTGTATATAGAGTATCTGTCAATAATGTTTTAGCCTTATTTCTCCTCCCCTTCATGCTTCCACATTTACCCCCAGCACCAGAAACGGATCTCTCCTCAGCTTTCTCCAAGCCAAATTTTTACTTCATCCTTGGCTCCATGCCAACTCCAAACTGGCTTTTATCAGTGGTCTAATGTTACTCAATGCGTTTACTCTGCATCTCTCATGTACTACCATGTTGGCTGTACTTTTGCGGATCAATGCAGTTTTTAAACAGAATCGTATCAAGGATGTAGGTAATTACAAATAAGGCACACTATTTATTTATTTACTTTTTTCCATGTTAATTACCTTTATATATACCTACATACTTATCCTTGTTTCTCTGCTGCACAATGCATATGTGCAAACATCTGCAGACTGCGTGTATAAGGGTGTGTACTGCTGCAGTGTTTTATGAAAATGCGTTTCTGGAAATTTTATGCATTTATGATAAAGCCTACAGGTGTGAGCAGTTATTTTTTTTTATTTATAGTGTCTATAGAATTATCTTTAAATGAATTATTGAAGACTTTTGTTTTTATCGATACCAAAATTTTATATTTTGTATACTTCTTTTAAAAATGATGGAGTCCATTTTTTTCTTCAAAAGGAATCTTTTATTGTCCAACACTTCTTCAGAAAGTGTTGGTTTGTTTTGTTGTTGCTTTTTTTTTTTTTCAAACAAATCTTTCTGAAGAAGTAGTCATGAAAAAAGAATATGCACCATCATTTTTAAAACAATATATATATATATATATATATATATATATATATATTAAAATAATAAGAAAGAACAGTAAGATTTATAATCCAGTGTTCTTAGCAGTTATTTAAAAAAAAAACACAGTGATTGATACAAAACAGTAGACCAAAATATTATAATTATTTTCTTTTTTAAAATATTCCATTATAATGGAATTCTGTTTTTAAAAAGAAAATAAATATAATATATTTATTTATTTATATTTATTACTTCAAACATTATTATAGTAGAGTATAATTGAAATAATCAAAATGTTAAATTGAATTTAATTTTTTAAGAGAACTAAAATTTAGACTAACAATAAATATATATTTTGTTCCTCACTGTTAGGTACAACACTCAGTTTCATGAAACTAAACTCAGAATTGTAGCAAATGGTGAGCAACACGATATATGTTTATTATTAGTGCATATGTATATATATATATATATATATATATATATATATATATATATATATATATATATATAATGTATGTGTGTGTAAAAATTCTCAATATTTCTATTTCAAGTTTTTTTGGGTTTTTTTATGTGTGGATGCTTATGTGTTTTTCGTGTCCTGCATGAGAACATATACCTGACATTGTGTTCTAATTTTTTTTTCGTAAATTGTGTCTTTTCTTTTTTCAGAATCTATATTGTATCTATGAGTTCTTTTGAATTTGAGAGACAATATTCTCATTTGAGTAGAAAGAATTATCATAAATATATCTTATACTTTGAACATTGTAAATATCTGAATTTTGATTTTGATAATTTTTTATAAGAATAACTACTACTTTTTTCTATTGTATCCAAAATATGAATATTAAGTCATATTTATTGGTTTTATGCAAATAAATTTCCTCTTATTAAATGTATTGATCATAAAATTATAACGTATTTTTAATAAGTTTTGGTACAGTTATTTCTAAATAAGTATATGCAGTTTTGTATAATGTACTACAGACTTTTGTATAAGTGATCATCTGTCAGAAGTTAGTGTTAAAAGTTTGTTCACTTTAAAATGTAGCTTGACTTCTATATACAGTGTTAAACAAAAATATGTGAATTTTGGCAGATTTTTATTATTTGTCTGAAATGCATGCAGATATAACAGCTGTTGCAACAAAAAGGGGGGTATTTTGAATAACGTCAGTGAAAGCTAAACATTCCTAATGCCACTTAAAAGAGAATATACTTTTTAGCCAACCCAATACATGCTGAAAAGTTCATGGCCTGACCAAGAAGGAATTCCTCCAAAAATTATATTTATTTTTCAGGCCTGAAAATTGCAATGAATCATGAAAAGGATTGTTGCTGCTCAGTGTTGACCTCATTGTCCACTTTCATATTTATATTTACATACGCTCTATCTCTGATATTGAGCACTTTTACCCATAATATAGTATACCTTAAAACTATATTTTTCATCAGTATATATATATATATATATATATATATATATATATATATATATGTATAATGATATAACTATATAAAATTTTGTGTAATTTTATATATCAATAAACAGTATTTAGAAAAATAGTATGACAAATTGGGAAAAAGTTTTTGTGTTTTGTTTCATCCCATGAAGTCCTATTGGATGAAATGCATCACTTTTTTCCAATTTGTCATATTATTTTTCTAAATTATATACATAACAATTTAAAAAGAGAATCAATACACATAGACATTCATTCACCAATCCAAAATTAAAACACCGAACAGCCCTTTCGAAAAAATTTTGGGAATTGAAGAAAAAGGGTCTGAATAAATTGGAAAAATCTAGGTTTCGCAAACACCCACAATAGTTTTAGGGATAGTTGCAAGCTATGTTTAGAAGAAAAAAATCAGGATAATAAAATATATAGATAAGATGTCTTATGCCCCCACCAATCGCTAACACAAGCCCATTCTCATTAACAAGGTGTCTACCAGAGGAGGACTGACATTGAAAATAAATTTAAAACAATGCTCCAAGACAGACACTTAGAGACTGATGATAGCCACACATAGAATGGCTTGAAGTAGACTATCTCTATGTTGAGGTAATTTTTATTTTTGGCTGTAAAAAATACATATGCTCTGTTAAAATAAAAACATTAAGCTCTCTGTGGATCAGTTTTAATAATTAATATTACTAAGATCCTCCTGGATACCAGTGGATTGATTACCTGTATTTTATATATATATATATATATATATATATATATAGCTTCATCATCATTATCAATCCCAGGACCATGTATAGTGTAGAGCTGTTGAAATATAAATATTTGTTCAATTTTTAGTTTTTTACTTTTTACAACTTCAAGTTTCGTATGATGACTGTCACTGGAAGTAAAATATGTGTGTTCGTGTATGTGCGCATATATATATACACACATGCACACAGACATATAAAAAATAAATAAAAATGTCTTTTTTATTCAGTTATCTATTTACAACCTGTTTTCAAAATGGGCACTTGCTTAAATTTTGGATGCAATTTTGTCATTTGCAAATAAAATGTGTCAGCATATTGACAATTTGAAATAATTTCATTTTTTTTTTTTTGTTTAGATCTTGGAAGTGTTCTGGAGAAATATCTATATTGAAAACAGAAATTGGTAGCTAAATAAAAAAAATCTGTATTTCTGAGATGAGCTACTGTAACTATTTACATTGTTTGGACTGTTCAGTTTGAAATCGCAACAAATATTACCTGAGGGAATCTAGAGCATCAGTTATGTGCCATGCGTGATACACACTTAGGTGATCATGTGTCTTTAAATACATGACTAACGAGGCAGATTTTTTCCCGCAGTAGGTGGCTATTTCTTTCTCTGGTAGACCAGTTGCCACCCAAGGCTATAGAACCTAGTCTGTCCTACTATTTACCCATAGCTGGGGGAGAAGAAGAGAATTTATACCTTTCCCAAGGGTATTAGCACGTAAGTGAATCTAATGGATTCGATTAGAATTAGAACTTGACTCTCGTTCTCAATCCAAGCCGCTATCCATTACTCCACCATGCCTCCAGACTGGAGCATACAGTAGCCAAAACTTTGTGAATGTGTCAATAAGATGAGGACAATAGTCCAAAGAAAGTAAATCGTATAAATAAATAAAAAATATTACTTTTTATTTATATTAAAAAAATGGGTACTCTTATGTAAGAAAATTAATATATATATATATATATATATATATATATAAGCTACGGAGAAGTGTCGAGATAGCAAAGTCCAAATTACTGTTTTTAAACACACAATCTTCATCGATTTTTCTCGATATAATCATATCTGCTCACAAAACATATCTTAACATAAACATTAACAGTATTAATTACCAGCCTAAATGTTCAAGAAATTTTGTAGAAAATATACATTCTATAACAAGAATCGAATCTGTATTCCTATACGGAACCCATCATTTGATCTGATGTGCTATACTATTTAGCTACAGAGAAGCATCTGGTTAGTAACATCCAAATTACTGTAATTAATATTGTTTATTTAAAAAACAGAGCATTTACTTAAATTGTATTCTATAAAAATAGCATATAAAGAGAAAATATATTAAATAATTGTTGGACTTTTCTGTAGCTATATCATATAGTACATCAGATCCAATGATGGTTTCTGTATAGGAATACAGGAATATAGATTTATCAATGTTACTAATGCAGCTATAACTGATCTTGACATTATTTTTGTTAAAAATCTTTTTTTAATATTTGGTGAATGGTTAAAGTGCTTATGAATTAAATTTAGGAAAATTGTCCCAATAATCGTTTGAACATTATGATTAAACAATGGATTAAACCAGATAATGTTACACATGTGATGTTTCTGTTTATTTTTACCTTCTTTGTTTTTTCTAAATGCTCTAAGTTTACTTCATGACTGCTTAGTTCTAAAGCCTTTTTATATATTTAATCTTATTATTATCAAATGTTTCCTTATTGCTGGAGATTGTAGATAATCTAATTTGGACTGATTTATGTAAATTATCTAGAATTTCATGATAGTGGTTTCATTCTTTACTGACGTATGTATGGCTATATAAATCTTTTGATATATAGTTTGCAATAACCATTATTCCAGCATTGATAGCAGTGGTAATATTTAGCTTGTGTTCATTGAAAAATTTTATCAGTTCCTTTCTCAATTGGTATATATATTTCTTGGACTTGTTTACAGAGGAGAATTATACCATCATCTTTATAGAGTTCAGTGTCTTTAATGTCAAAAATAAAACTGAGTTGCTACAATAAAAAGATTCCAACAATTTCACATGCCTCTGCTGAATCATATGCTCCCATAACAATATTAGAGTCTGGGTTATTTCTTTTGGTCCACGAATAACCATTATGAAATAATATAGGTTTTTGTGCCTGCTTTATGATTTTGATTTTGTGATTGCTAAGAAGACAGTAATTTTTTTGCTAAATTTATAGCAGACAGCAGATTCTTGTTCATGGACGGGTAAAAGTCACAAATATCAAAATTGTACATTCTTTTTTCCTTTTTATATTAGTAAGCCATTTTATGGCTTCATCCATTTTATGCCACTGGTTAATTCCTAGAGCATCTTTTCTTCATTTGAAGGTGGGTTGAGTAATTGGTATTGAGGGTTGTTTAGGAAATTTGCTTTGTGGTCGTTAACTGTGAGGAATGTTTGTTGTTTGGGTAAATTGTAAATCCAAACATCATCATTTGAATCATGTTATCTGTAAGAGATAATATGCATATTTATTAATATATATATATATATATATATATATAATATTATAATTGTTTTTTTAAAAATATATAATTATCACAACACTGGAATTCCCATGTTTCAAAACTGAAACTTCAGTTTTCAATTCAAATTCAATCATAAAAATTAAAGTTAAAATACAAAGTTCTGTTCCATTATCAAGCAATGCTAAGAATAACATATTTTTGAATTGAAGTTTCAGTTTTGAAGTATGGGAATTCCATTATTGCGATGATTATATATTTTTAAAAAAACAATTATAATATTATGCTCTACAGCTGTATCGAGCACTGTTTTCAAAAATAAAAATAAATGCTAAGAATTATAAACCTCATTGTTCTTTCCTATTATTTTAAACATATATATATATATATATATATATATATATATATATGATATATTTTTAAGGTATGGTAGTATGCTATATTTTTGGGTTAAAGTGCTCAATCTGTGATAGACCATATAAAAATCAGGCCTGATGATTGTGTTTAGCATTAAATGGACCATTGTCACTGGGTATTGACATCAATGAAAGTAGTAACAGCCAATAAAATAACTAAGCAAAAAGGAAAATGAAATCCAAACTAAGAAAAAAAAAACAGAAGATAGACACCTACCTAAACAGTTATAAAAATGTGCTCCACTCCATTCTACATTACGAAGACAGAGCAATTATGCTCCCCAGGCTCATGACTAATAAAGAGACAAAGTTTGGACAGTTACTTAAGTTTCATGTTACCATGATTGTCAGGTGACCAGAATGCAAATGAAAGAAGAAGAAATAGAATATTTATACTAACATAACACTGGTGAAGAATGGAAAAAAAACCCTGTGAACATGAGTCACCCACATGAGGAAAAAGATAATAAGCAAAGATAAAACCATATATATATATATATATATATATATATATATATATATATATATATATATATTTGAAGATTTTATTGGTGGTACAAAACGTAATAACCATAAATAGAAAATATAAATTAAATAGACAAAATTTATTTTTATTACTACTCATGACAACAATTAAAAGGTAAAAATGAAAAACGAGCTAGCTAACTGGTTTTGAACTTTGCTGAACAGAGCAAAATTGAGGTTAGTAAAGGTATAATTTTCAATAAAACAATGGACAAGAGGTAGGGGGAAAAAAAATTCTTAAATAACCATAATTGTGCCGTTAATTTTACTGTGGACTCATTCTCTGTTCTCAGTAAGTCCCACTCAAATTACCAGTTAATAATATTGAAGGCCATATATTATTTCTTCCTTGAAACATTCATTATGTAAACAGAAGGATTTTGTCCTGGGCCTCAAATTAATTTCCATTTAAGAATTTTTTTTTTCTCCCCTACAAATTGTCCCTCTTTTTTTATTGATGATTATACCTTTATTAACATTGATTTAACTCTTTTGAGCAAGGTTCAAAACTAGTTAGCTAGCTCGTTTTTTCCTTTTAATCATTATCATGAGTGGTAATAAAAATAAATTTTGTCTATGTATGGCAGATATATATATATACAGGCATCCCTCAATTAATGTGCATTTCATTAGTATGCTAAAATTTTTATATATCAAAGTTCGATCACTGAATATATAATACTTGATTAGTGCAGTAAAATATTCTTCAGTTAAACCATAATAAATGAAAAATTTTTTTATAGTTTTTTAGTACGGCTAATGTGTACATCAACACATTAGCCATACTAATCAAGAGATTCCTTTCTGTGTGTGCGTGTGTATGTGTGTGTGTATTTATTTAATAGGAGTAGATATGTTTGCCTCTTGTCTGATTCACAATTCTCCCTGGTATTTTGAACAGGAATATAGGTTTATTCCTTGTTTTTGTTTAGGATTGGATTTCCAGTTCCTTACAAAGTTTTCTTATTCTCTTTCACTCCTAGCAGCCCTAAGCACCTTAGTTGACATGGCATTGTCACTTTGCTTGGAGTGAATTGATGAAAATATATATATATATATATATATCTTCCAAGGAATTGAAATTATTTTCATTATGTAAATTTTATTATAACAAGAATAAATTGAAATCAGGAGGGGTGCAATATCTGATGAGTGAATCAGAATTCGCCAATATTGATGAATGCTTTTTAATAATGTAAACTGATCTGACAGCTCTCACAATACATATAGCATAAATATATTGCAATGAACAGAATTGCGTAAATTTCTAATATTAAAATTATTGCAAAATATACTAACTCCAATTTCAAATTAAATATTTCCCTCTTAAAAATCAATTCAAGTTATTTCACAGAATGAATGGAATTAAATGCAATAAGGTTTAAAATTTCTGCTGAGTGCTTTCTAAATTTCTGCTGAGTGCTTTCTAAATTTCTGCTGAGTGCTTTCTAAATTTCTGCTGAGTGCTTTCTAAATTTCTGCTGAGTGCTTTCTAAATTTCTGCTGAGTGCTTTCTAAATTTCTGCTGAGTGCTTTCTAAATTTCTGCTGAGTGCTTTCTAAATTTCTGATGTCCAATGTGTCTTAATGCACAATTTAGACAAGCTTATTCAATGTGTAAATATAAATGCATATATATGAGCATATATAAATATAAAAGTGGACATTGAAGTCAACACCAGTCATCAGACCATGTGTGTTGTGTTTTTGTTAAACTATTTATATATACAAGTCAGTGATGCATTGTGGGTAGTCTATAGCATTATTCTAACAGTTATTTTGGTGGGCATAAATGGTTTTGAGTTATTCTGAGGGTTATTGAGTGGGGAAAGTACTGGATTCGAATGCATTTTTTTAGCTGTTTATAGTGTTGTTAGTTAACATTTTTATTTATTATTGATTATTTTATTGTTGGTTGTTATTACTGTGTTTTCTTGTTTTTATATTGTTTTTATTTAACCTTCCAGATATATTTAGAAAGCATTGTGTTTTGATGACCAAGCAAAGTTGAAAAGTGCCTTTAAACATAGATTTTTTTCTCTGACTCTGAAAATAGACATATCTGCTCAGTCTCATATCCTAAGGTAAGCAAAGCAATTTGTAAGGAAAGGGATGGATTTTTTATTCATTAATCTGACAGATTTTTATTACTTAAACATTATTTTTAGTGGATACACACATTTGAATAGACACTCCATTTATTTATTAAACAGTATATATATATATATATATATATATATATATATATATATATATATACACACACACACATATAGGGTGTCATGTATATTTTGCTTTGTCGTCTAAATTATGCAAAAATGAAAATAACACTGACATCTAATTTTAACAGATATATTTATCAAAATTACACAAAAATATTTTGAAATACTAAAGAGTAAATTTATTCAATAAAATTGCCATTGTCTTCAACCACGACTTGCAAATGACTTCAAAATCTCCTGCAACTCTTTTGGATGGTCTCCTTGTTTAAGTTGGTGAATGCTGCCATAATACTTGACTTCAGTTCATCTTTGGTATTACAAGGAGTTTTGTTGGTCTTTCATTCAACTGCACCCCACACATAATAATCAAGAGGATTGCAGTCTAGGTGGCCAGATGTAAGTACTGATGTGGTCATAGAAATTATCTGACAGCCATAACTGAGTTTCCCTGCTTGTGTGGCATGGTGCAGAAACCTGTTGCCTAACATAGCGTCTTCCAGCACCCACCCACAGGGCAGCACTATCTCCTCAAGGCAATTGATGTAGGCCTTCATGTTGAGTCTGAGGCCCTGTAGGAAGATGAAGGGAGGCATAACATCACCATCATTAATGATTACTCCAAACATATGATATTGACTGGATATATTATCCAACTCTTTCTGGATTCTCTGCACTGTCTTCAGATGTTCAATATCCAAATGTTCGTATTGGTTCTTCTGGCACGAATGCCAAGCAGTACAGCATGCCATTTTCAAATTTCTGGCAGAGTGAATTGTGTCATGGTGCTCTTTTTGTCACAGACTGTGCCCAACTGATCCTACTATACTGTGCAGACAACAAAATCAAACAGAAACAAAGCACATACGTGAAATTAAAAATCTAAAATTGCAACAATTTACCCATCGCACCATGTATATACAAATGTTCCTACATATATGTATCATTAGAAATGTGTATTTTAGAGTCTGCAATCTAAAATTGATTTCCTGAATTGAAACGAAACATGTAACTGCGATCAACCTTTTTCTTTCAGTGGTAACGCTACAAAGTCTTGTTGCCATCAGCAGTGAATCAAATAAACCATTTTTTGTGAATTCCATTGTTGAGCTGCCAATTTTTTTCTCTCTATTTTGAATCTAAAGTAGATCAACATCAATAATTGGGTTAGAAACCAATTTTTATTTCAGCAATTTCCTATATTAAACTATTTTTATTGGTCAACTTTTATTTCCTTTGTTGTGCATACAATTTAGAGGAATGTCAGTTTGTATTTTCAGTGGTCATCTCCTCTCTAAGAAAAATTAGATGGGTAAAGATAGTAAAAGAAAGCAAGAAGAAAGGACTAAAGATTAAGAAGACAGAATGCATAGGTGTCAGCAAAAGAGACAACCAAATTGTGAATTACCTATTTGGGATGTCAAAATCAAGTAAGGAAAGAAATTTAACTGTCTGAGTAACATAGTAACAGATGACAGAAAATGTGACACAGAATTCTGAAAGCAAGTAGGAATAGCAAAAGATACCTTTCAGAAACTAAGCAAAGTATTAAGAGTCAGAAAAATATCTTTAGAAACAAAGAAAACAGTGTTAAACTGCTATGTAATGTCTAGTCTTATATGCAGTGAATGCTGAACTTCTTCATAGATGAAGAGACTTGAAAGTATAGAGTTGTGATTCTACTGACACATGCTGAAAATACCATGGACAGAACATTTGAGCAACACAGACATTTTATGTAAAATAGGATCTGTAGAGTGAGTGGCCATTGTTAAATGTAAAATAAATGGCACAACTGCCCAATAAACAAAATTTACAAAGCTTTCAATAAAAAGAAAAGAGAAGAATAAAACAAAAATAATATAAAGCAAATAAACAATATATGCAAAGCAAATTAACAGTAATAAGACAAAGCAACAGTAATATGGCAAAACATTAGCAAACTAAGAATTGGGGTTGACACACAAAAACAAGTTTGGACAAGTGAATGTAGCATTCTGACTACAAGACAAGACAGATTGAGACTAAATCAGATGGAACCAAGAACAGGCCTATTTTATTGATGAGGAAGAAATCCCAGCATGCATTTTGAAGCAGATTATTTAACTCTGAATTTGTAAAGTTAGTGGCCATTGTTAAATGTAAATAAATGGCAGAACTGCCCAACAAACAAAATGGACAAATCTGCAATAACAAGAAAAAGAAAAGAACAGGGCAAAAACTAATATAAAGCAAGTAAACAATATACACAAGGCAAATTAACAGTAATATGTCAAAAAGTTCACAAACTAAGAATTGGGGTTGGCACATCAAGGCAAAACAAGCAGGACTGAGTCAGATGACACCAAGTAGAATATCTTATTGGCTAGGAAGAAATCCCAGAATGCACCTGTGTGTTTCTGCCTATAAAGTGGGGAGGGGAAAGTGTTTTGCCATCATTCCTAGTCAGAATTAGAACCAACAGGATCTACCAAGAAACTTATGCTTAAAATTAGAAAGGAACAGTTGAAATTTCTGGGACACATAATGAGGAAAAGGGTTTTGCAAATTTAACACTCCCAAAACAATGAACGCAAGAGAAGCAGGCAGAACTAACAAGTAACCTCACAAGTTTTTGTGAATGGATCACAAGACAAGGACAAAGAAGGATGGTAAAGAGTCATAAGTTAATTAGAGCAACAAATGACAAGAAGTTGTGGAGGGACATGATCGCCCTTATCTTGAAGAGGTACATAGAAGAAATAATTTGTTGCATGATGCCAGTATCAAGGAAAAATCCCTCACACTTATCTCTCTTCATAGCTATCTTTCTCTCTCTATGCCATTTTCCTTCATTAAATAGAAAATTATGACTCTCCACAGCATCTTGTATTTTACTGTTTTCGGTAATTGCTGCACTTTCATGATGTCTTAGTGATACATTTTCTGGCATTAATTAAATAGACTGACCCATTTCTAAAAAGAAAATAAGGAAAAGATTTTGGGAAATATTTTCTGTACATTAACATTCTTTAGACATTTCTTAAGCCATGTCACTTGACAGAATCAAGAAATATCAGTTTGTTTTATCATTTTAGAGGAAGGGTCCTCTTCATAATGCATGCTCTCTTTAACTTTATTTACTTGCTCACTCTCTCTAATTTTATTTACTTGCTCACTCCCTCTAATTTTATTTACTTGCTCACTCTCTCTAATTTTATATACTTGCTCATTCCCTCTAATATTATTTGCTTACTCTCTCTAATATTATTTGCTTACTCTCTCTAATATTATTTGCTTACTCTCTCTAATATTATTTGCTTACTCTCTCTAATATTATTTGCTTACTCTCTCTAATATTATTTGCTTACTCTCTAACTTTATTTACTTGCTCACTCTCTCTAACTTTATTTACTTGCTCACTCTCTCTAACTTTATTTACTTGCTCACTCTCTCTAACTTTATTTACTTGCTCACTCTCTCTAACTTTATTTACTTGCTCACTCTCTCTAACTTTATAACAAATGTCCCTCCTTATAGCAGTCGTAGCTTAATTGATAATTTCAACAAATCCCTTAACATCAAATTACTATGTGGAATAACATCCTGTAATACTAGATACAATTGCTAGATATGATTATTGTCCTCATCTTTGTTGTTGTTATCACAATGTTTTGGACATTGTGACCTTCAATCTTCATCAGGTGTATATTAATCTGGGTAACCTACAGGGATTTTTGAACTGTTCAGAATTTTCTGTAGGTTACCCAGATCGATATACATACACCTGATGAGGGAACAATGGCTGAAATGTTTTGATAACAACAACAAAAATGAGGACAATAAGTGTAAATACTGTAAATAATTATAATTCCTCATTTTGCCTTACATACATTTAAAAAAGATTAAATGCAGTATTTACGTGTGTAACTACATAAATAATTAATAATTTTATATTTAAAATTTCTGCAATACTTAGATTCTTTTCTGTTTATTTTCCTACGATTTCAGCAAATGGACGTACTGACAGATAAGATTGCAGATTCTTCTTTTTTTATCAAGAATCTCTAAATATACAGCAGAAGCACCAGACCAGATGAGACAGCAATATTTCAATACATGGACGAACAGTAGACATGTAAATGTGCAATTTAGATTCTGGCAAGAAAAATTGTCTAGCATGAGACAGTGAACCAACATTCTAAGTAGCAGTCCTAACAAATGAGTCAATCTTTCCACATCATGTCAGTGGAAAATGTTAGCACAAGAAAATGCAATGAGTCACTCTCTTGGAGGTTAGCATCAGCCATGCTAATGGAAGGCAAAAAAAGACAATTAAAAGAATGCAGTTTCATTTTGGAAGAATTAAAATTTCCTAGTTTGAATCACATATTACAGGTTTACTACTCATACATACCCACATATTCGCACATATAATACAAGAAATTTGCATTGAATTTTGTCATACATTGAATTTTAATGGCATTAAATTGAATTGGGAAGCAAAAAACTGGAAGAGAGTTCTATAAACAAGAAGTGCAAGAGAAAAAAACTGTTAGCATAGAACTTATATCTCATCATTTCAGCTATAAAATGAGACCTTGCTGCCAATCTAGTACTGCACTTAAATTCATAAAGTCTAGGTACCAAAGTGGAAAGCTCAACAGTATGATGACTATGAACGTATTTATAGAAAAGGTACAGGGAAACTACATTACAGTGGTGGGAAAGTGATTAAAGCCAAGATGCCAGGTCAGGACCAATAATCTTGCAGATTCTCCATTGGATTTTATCAAAAATTTCTAAATGCATAGCAGAAGCACCAGACCAGATGTAGCAGTAATATTCAATGCATGGACGAATGGTAGACCTATAAATATGTAATTCTGGCAAGAAAAATTGTCTAGTGTCTTACACATTATATAAGTCCAAGTTCACCTCTTTACTTAAAGTGATTTTTTTCATTTTATTCTTCTTGCACTTCTCCCCAATGCTGTTTTAATTTTTACCTATTTATTGCTGTATATAGTTATATACAGTTTCAATATGTCTGTTACTATAACATTAATAAGTAGATGGAACTTGACAGCCCAGGAAGTCCACTAGGAGAAGTCCAATGATGGGAAGGATCTAGGAGAAGTCCAACGCGGGGAAAGATATAGGGAAAAGATCTTGGGGAAGTTCATCTAGGGGAAGGAAAACCCTGATTTTGAACCTGTGCTGTCTTGTGGTCATATCCAAAACACAGAAAAGGCTATGAAAATAAATGCAAACAGAAAATCCAGAGTGGAATTCCAAAGGTGGTTGGCTGTCAGTACTGACAACTTTTCAACAACTCCTGCAGCCAAGTTATCTCCAAATGTAATACCCTGTACCCCTTTGGATCTTTTTCATATAGCTGAAAGGTGGGGGGTGTCATGTAGTCTGGGCAGTGCATGGCCTCTATATACCATTGCCAGTCTAGAAGAAGAAAAATTCAAACAGCTTGCTGCCTTGTAGGTATTAATTCTTTAACTTCTGAGAGGAGGAATGGGGTAACCTCAACATCTCCAGTGCAAAAGGAACCAGCAAGCCATTGAATTATTCTATCTTGAATGTCATCATGAAAAGACACAGGGAAGCTATATTATGGTGGTAGGAAAGTGACTGAATCTGAGATGCCAGATCAGGACCAATAATATTGCTAAGATTTATAAATGTGTAAGATAGATTCTGGTGAGAAAAATTGTCTAGTGTCTATCCTACATATTTATACATCTTGGTTTGATTCTTTACTTACGGTGATTTATTTTATTTTATTCTCCTTCTGATTTTTCTTTTTACTTATTTATTACTGTATATAGTTACATACAATTTCAATATGTCCATTTTTGTAGCATTAACACAGATAATGTATTAAAATATGCTTTTTAAAAATTATGCAAATCATGTTACCATTTATGTTGTAAATGCAGTTTGCTGGTAGTATATATGAAAGGCTGATAGTAAATCAAAAGGTTGTTTTGAACCTTTTGATACTAGCTAGGGACAAAATTTAGCCTTACTCAAATTTATAAAATCTGAGTAAGTTGAAAACAGGCAAAATGGTATAATGGTTTGGGGGTTAGAAGTGGCTGTAGATACATGCTCTATCTAAATAGAGGTGCCTGTAGTGTCATAGGTTATGGTGCTGTCAGAATTAATACTTTATTTTGATTTCAGCCTACTTTAATGGTCAGAAGTTTCTGGACTGGGATAAACTGCCCGCAAAAGGCAATAAGAGAATAAAGAAGAAAAAACAGTGAAAAGTTAATAATAAATAAGTAGCAATTTACAATCATTTTAGCTTCACATAATTTCATAAAGAGGTGTTGATTTTCAGACGTGGAGTCTCTCCGTTTGCCAGACTGGAAAACTGAGTGGTGCTTTATGAACCATTGACTTAGCAGTTACCAATTAAAAGACACACCTCCAAGCTATCTTTTCAAGGTTATTCACAAAATCTGTTTGTTCTTAATAAATATTTGTAGGGGTCTCTGATTTTGGCACAATAGGTTTTAGATGATTACACTCTAATTTGTGTGTGTATGTTTATATATATATATATATATATATATATATATATATATATATATATAAAGGGTGTTTCATTAAGACGGATCAAAGTCAGCAGTAAATAAATCAGTGTTATTGGTAAAAAATTTATTTATTTCTCTATTGGATTATGTTATTTAAGTCATGGCAATTATATGTGAAAAATAATATTGCCCAAATGTCCGCCAAATCTGAAACAAAAAGAAAAAAAATCATTAGATGCTTAAACTTAATTCACATTTAAAATTGGTCCAAAGTATTGGAACACCCTTTATATATATATATATATATATATATATATATATATATAGTTATTTCTGAAGAAAGATTGAGGTCAATCTGAAATATCAAATATATATATAAATAAATACTTTCATAAAAAAACATTGTTATTTTTTAATTTGCAACTTTTTCTATATATACATATTAAGAAAGTATACGTGGCTTCTCATTATGCTATATATATATATATATATATGGTGAAAATATAGTTTTAAGTTATGCTATATTTATGGTTAAAAGTGCTCAGTATCAGGGATAGAGCATATGTAAATATAAAAGTGGATACTCAAGTGTCCACTTATATGTATACAATTGTGTATTCTATTTAAAAAAAAAAAAGGCTAAAAATAATGGAAGCATTATTCATAAAAAAGAAAAAGCTAACACTTAATAACATCAACTATAAATGCACCCACAATGTGCTGACAATGTTTGGAAAATAAAAAATATTCATATAATTCTAGATACATACATAAAAAATCGATATTCAGTCAAATATAAAAATCATCCTTGATAATGGCTAAAAGAATAGCCAAAATAGATCACATGTAATGAACATTCCAACAATTTTTACAGTCAACGATAAAATTATTTGTACACCCATCAATTTTGAATATTTTTATACATTTCTCAGAATCTAATGATACCAGGTTTTCTATATGTTAATAAGCATCAAAAAAAGAATATAAAACTCAATTTTCAGAACAATTGGTTAAATACGACAAATTTGACAGTCGATTTGTTGCAATTAAATACTTTTGATTCAATTGAAAAAAAAAACAACTTTTGTTATCAATTTAAAAACTATAATACATATCAATCTCCTCTGAAATAGTGCACTTTTGAAGTCACACACTTTATCTAGCATCATTCCCATTGATGGAATCATTCCTTGAACTCCTCTCATGGGATAGTGAGCACTGACTCATCACATTCTCTTGGATTTCCTGAACATTTTAAAATCTTCCAAAAATTAAATTCTACTTGAAAGGAACAAGAGCTAGGGAATATGGTAGTTGTTGGATCTTGGCAATGTTATGCTTGAACAAAAACTGCTGCACAAGCTATGGTCAAGCTATGTAATTTAGCTTTGTTACCATAGCAACAGTCAATTTTTTTATCAGACCTTGTACTTGATTTTATATTTCATTATTTATATAAAGATATAGAGCAATATTTTAAGTGATTTTTTTTTATCCAATGTTCATGCTTATTACTTTAAACATTATTTTTACTGGCTATATGTGTTCGAGTTGCTGTCTCTATTTTTCTTGGTTTTTTTTGGGGGGTTTTTTTCTTAAACAGTGAACAGTTTACAGCCATATCACATTAAACATCAGTTCTCACCCACTCACCAAAGTTAAGCAATCCTGGTCAATACATAGATGAGTGACTATTCTGCAATATCAGATGTTGGATGCGCAGGTGGTGCAAGGTATTATAGTTCAGAATGAGAATTTTGAGAGATGAGTTTGAATTCCAGTTGGGTTCATTATATTCATTTACATACAAATACATTTGGAAAAATATATGACTCCACCTTTTCTCCTCTGATATATGGGTTAAATAGTAGGACTTGTATCAGAAAATCATTGATTTATCCCTGTATATATGGTATAGTACAGATTAGCTGTAAAGGATACAAATAATAATGTCCCCAAAACTGAGTGGGAGGGGGAGTGTATTATTCTAACTGTCCTCATCTTTGTTGTTGTTATCACAACGTTTCGGCCATTGTGCCTTCCGGCTTTCTTCAGGTGTATACTGATCCAGGTAACCTACAAGGAATTCTGAACTGAATTTAATCTACTAGGTAGATTGTTTTTTATTCCACTGCTTATGTCTAGAGATATCTTGTCTAGTTCTGACTTAGAAATGCACAAATACCATTGGAAAAGGTATGAATCCACTTCTCCCCCTCAGCTAAGACTTGTATCACTAATCATTATTATCTAAAAATATAAAAAATTCTTACAATCTAAAAAAATTTCTGGCTTTAAATAACCTGCAAAGGGTTGATAATCCATAGAAAATAAATCAATCAATGCATCTGATTTAGTATTGCTCAGTTATTGTACACACTGCCAAGCCCAGAGATTGAACTCCCAAAAACTTGGAGAGTTGAGTTACTAAAGGGAATTAACTGAGATATCCAGAAAAGGCGTGGCGTGTGGAACTAGAACAATCTACCTGTGGATTAAATGAAGAGTTTGGTTTGAAATTCTAATGTATATCACTTGAAGAAGGTCAGAGAATATAACAGCCAAAACATTGTGAATATTGCAATAAAAATGAACACAGCAATCCAAACAATGTAAATAGTTACAATACTTCATCTCAAAAATATAGACATGTTTTTTCTATTAATGTTCAATTATTGTTTACTCTGTTTTCAATGAGTCTAGGTTTTTACTGCCCAACCCAGGGATTGAACTCACAATTACTATGCCATGAAATTCATGAACGAATGCTTTAATCCACTAAGATGAGATAATCCTTCAAAATAGACAGCAGAATGAGAACAATCTATACATGTAGTTTAAATAATGGATTCAGTTTAAAATTCCCTGAAGCTTATCCAGATCAATGGTCACCTGAAGAAAGTTGGGAGAGACAATAGCCAAATCATTGTGACAATAACAAGATGAGGGTATTAGTCTGAAAGTAATTAATGATAACTCCTCATCCCAGAAATTCAGACAGAAGCTCATGAAAGAATTATACTAAAATTTTAATTTTGAGCTGAACCCTTTATTTAATCTATGGGGATAGATTACTCTCATTCCACTTACCATGCCTCAGGATATATCATCTAGTTCTTATTTAGTACTGCTCAGTTACTGCTCATTCTGTTTCAACTAAGTTTAAATCTGTACTACTCAGTCCAGGGATTGAATTCACAATTACTATATTACTAAATCCAAGAACCCATTCTATTGTCCTGTGGAGAATTTCTCTTTAGAAAACAAATTTTCAATTATGGAAAGTAAGCTTAATTTGGTGGAGAATAGATAATGGTTCGGATTGAGGAATTGGAGAGCCAGGTCCGAATTCCTGTCGAATCGATTACATTGCTAATACCCATAGGAAAGGCATGAATCCTCTTCTTCTCCCCCCCCCAGCTATGGAGAAATAGCAAGATAGACCAGGTTCTATAGCATTGGATGGCATCTGGTCAACTGCAGAAAGAAATGGCAACCTACTGCGAGAAAAAATCTGCCTCACCAGTCATGTATTGAAAGATAAGTGATCACCTGAGTGTGCATCACGTGTGGCACACTGAATGAATGAAGCGTCTTTGCAATATTCTCTTGTATTCCAAAGCAGTATTAATTGATTTTTGACATTTTGGGTTTGTCCTATTTTTTTTTCCAGGAGTGTATATAGTGTCAGAAATGTACATTTTATAGCTAAGAATCTAAAATTAATTTCCTGAATATATATGTATATATATATATATATATATATATATATATATATTAAAAAAATCAATATTTTTCTTCTTATATTCAAGAAAAATCAATAGAGGTCAGCAATAAACATATCGTCCAGAAAAGTTGATCAATCAGCCAAGGCCAACCTGATTCTACAGAAAATTAATTCACTTGACAACAGTTTTCTCTTATTTGACCCATGACCTTTTGTACAAATTGATTCTTAACAAAATAATGGCCAATTTTCCAAGTAAAAAATTTAACAGAATTTCTTAGCCTCCCTTGTCTTATTCATACCTACCATACATTTTTTGTTCATTCACCTTCCCCAATCTTAGGCTGGTTGAACTGACCTAGTTTTGGTCATGGCCACCATGAAGGAGCAAGAGGTGAGAAATAACTTAATATAAATGGGTTTTAAAGCTAGTTTGTTTATTTACAATTATTTACTGATAGAGTGGTGAACATTGACGTTTTGCAAATTTGCTTGCATACATACCATAAATGCTCGATTTGGCACTCCTCTCCTCAAGGAATTTGAGAGGGAAACTAAATGAATATATTTGAGAAATGAAAGATTTAGATGTAGAATCTGAGAATGATGAAAATGTTGATAATGAAGGACTTGGAACGATTTAACAAAATTATATTTGTGTTAAATTTGACATGTTGTTTTTATGCTGCCTTGTGCAATTCTCATAGTTGTATAAATTAAAGATGAAAATGACCCAAAATTGCATTTTTTAAATAATTATACCTCTCCATTTCCGTACCCCTTTTGCAAATGACATTTTTAAATAATCTTCCCAGGTAGTAAATCAAACATTTACAATATGAACACCAGGCCCATCAGCAGGAGTATTTTGAGTTGGAAAGGGGCAGATTTTAGATTAGCATAGAGGTAAATAAGAATTTGCAGACTAAAATTTGCTCACATCATTTTTATGAAGGTGGAGGGTAGCTAATGACTTTTGTAGTGACAGGTCTCCTTAGGCACACCCTTGACAACAGGCCTGTCACATGCATGCATACACACATTTATCATTACTATAAATATTTTAATTAGGGTATGCATATGTTTGAATAGTTGCTTCTGTTTTTTTTGTTTTTTGTTGTTTTTTTTTTTTTAACAGTGAACTAGTTTCACCAGTCCAAATTTTTACACTTAGGACTTACTATACTGCAAACACAGGGTTGACTCATCTTCATCCCCTTTGTATTCCATTAGTAAGGAGGATGTTCCACTCAGACAACATAACTGTTACATTATGGAACAGACTACCAAAAGGTTGCTTCCCCAATCACTACGATCTTAACCTCTTCAATTTTTGGGTCAACTGTTATTTATCCTACCTATCCTATTATTCAACCTTTGTCCTCTCCATATATTCCCTTATAACATCCCCATTTAGTAAGCCTCTACCGTAAATGGCTCTTGGGACTTGTATAGGGTGAACAATAGTATTAAAAAAAGTTAATGTCAACTGGCCTAGAGATCAATATATTCTATTACCCTAAGCTGGTTGACATTAATTTTACTGTTTTGGGTTCTGTTTATTTTGTTTTTAAATAGTTGATTGATTCATTTTTTTTATGGCTTATTAACACTTTGCAGGCAATTTAAAACCAAAAAATATTTTTTTAGATTGTAAGAATATTTTTTTTTTTTTTTTGAGATAATATTTGGTTTAGTGATACAAGTCTAATTAACCCATAGCTGGGGGGAGAAGAGGTGGATTCATACTTTTTCCAAGGGTATTTGCATGTAAGTGAATATAGCGAACCCCACTGGAATTAGAACTCTGCTCTCCGATTAACAATTCTGAGCCATTATCCATTACACCACCCACATCTCGTATTCCCAAGCAGCCACCCATTTACGTACTGACCAAGCTTGATGTTGCTTAACTTTGGTGATCATATGGGAACCAATGTTTCAACATGATATGGCTATAAACACTTTAAAATTACTAATGTCTATTGAAACATTACCATATATAGCATTTATAGTAATAAGAATTACTATATTTCCTAAATGTTAAGATGCATTTTTTTCATGAAAAATACCTTAAAAAATCACCCTGCATCTTAGGATTGAATGGTCAAGTTGTAGAGAGGAGTTTACCAACCCTCATGAATCCCAGTCATGAGATACAAACAAGCCTACAATTATCTTTCATATGTAATATTTATATATATGTAATAAATACTATATATCCCATTTGAATTCCAGTCAAGTTTGTCCTATTCACTTCTGCACAAATACCCTTGGGAAAGGTATGAATCCATCCCCCCAGCTATGAGTTGAATATCAGGACAGACTGTGTTCTTTAGCCTCGGTTGGCAACAAGTCTACCTCAGTAAGAAATGGCAGCCTACTGCAGGAAAAATCTTCTGCCTCATCAATCATTGATTGAAAGAGACATGATTGCCCGAGTATCTATCATGTGCAGCACTTAACTGACTGATATCTCGTTAGTATCATACCATACATATTGGTTTTTATTTTTGTAGTATTAATTATGACCAGTAGGCAGCTTGCTATTGGTACTGTGAGTCTTATGTTCATCCCACCTTACTGTATGCTATCTTCGCAAAACCCCCAACCACAGTTGTGTAATACAGGCTGACAGTTCATATGTACACCATGAATACCAGCTGTATTACCATTTACACCGTGAAATATAAGCTGAGAGTTGGATGTAAACACGCTAGGTGTCTTCTATACATATGTATAGCTGGCCACTTGTATTCCAGGATACCCATCTACTAGAGCAGCTAGCCAATCCCTATTGCAGACGCTTGCTCAGGCATATTTGTGTTTATTCAACACCCACAAAGCCCCCCTGTGTTTTATACTGCAACTTTACTGAGCAGACCTTAGTTACAGTTTCTAGGAAAGAGCGTGTTATCTAGCGTGATCAACAATTTTGAACAAGGCCAGCACGCTCAAGCCCTCAGCCATGATGACTTTGTGCTAGCAAGGTGTCTTGGAGTAGCAAATACTAGTTATTTCCAATGTGAACAGGTATAACATTGTGCTAAACTGTTGAAAATCTAATTAATAATAACCTCAGATATTTAACAATAGGTCTAAAATGTGATAATTTGTTGTGACAGAAAGAGAAATGAAATTGTAGAGTCAGCAACTTGGATTAGTATGGTAAGCTAGTAAATCCTCAATTTTTTTTTAATACCAAGCTATAGGGTGTGTCTTACAACTTAGGACAGATGGTGAATAAGATGGACAGAGGAAAACAGCATATAACATACTTGATGAGCCTAAGTAAATGGATGATAGAATAGGGTTTAGAATAAGTAACAAAAATACAAAATTTATTAAAAATGACAATGGATAGGATGTTGTGGAGAACCATCATCACCTGTCCTAAGGAACATGACACATAAAGAAGACATATCTCATCGTAATTAATTTTCACATTATTACTAATCCTGTTCCAACTGGCACAGGGATTGAACTCACAATTTCAATAAGTTAGTCCTCTAGGATAATACATGGGACAATCCTGAATCTAGAATTTGGAGCTTTATCCGATCCCATATATAAACGAACACATACACACACACACACACACAAACAACCAACCTGGGTTTTATAATAAGTATAACTCAATATTAATAAGTATAACTCGATATGAGTTGTCCCCCTTTCATTAATGCCTCTCAGTCGTGTTTTCAAATTGATTTTATGCAAAAACAATTGTGTTTTTCCAATTTTTGGCACTGTCAGAACCACCGCAAGGTAATTTTACGTAGTCCTGTGAAGTTTTGTTGAAATCGGTTGAAAAATGTAGGAAATCCGATCCAATATATAAACGTACAGACACACACACGCACACACACACACAATCTGCGTTTTATAATAAGTAAGATGATCTAACAAATCTTATTCATTTAGTAGCCTTTCTGTAATCTTTTACAATTTATGATTTTTACTTATTGAATACAGTAAAAGAAATTGCATATTTTACTTGTGATTCATAATTAGAATTCTGGTTTGAATATATTTTCCACTTGTTTCTAATACAAAAAATATTAACTTTATTTGGGTTTATTAATTACGAGTGTCGGCCAGGTGAAGGTGAAGGTGAGAGTGGGGAGGGGGAGGACATCACTCTACCCCAGAGGCAAGTTGCTTGGTAGAAGAAATCGGCTGTGTTAATGTCGGCTGCATTAGCATCATAGCTGGTTGGCAATATCTTTTGGTTGATGACTAAAAATTAACTTCCGCATTTTGACTGTACACATGGGTTTCATTTGGACACCATGTGTATTTAAAGTAGCTTCTGGTTATTATTTTTAGTTAGGAGGACTTGTGTATGTTTAGATTTCATTTGTTTACTTTTTGTGTATCGTTCTCAGACAAAAAAAACACTGAGTCACCAGAAGTTAATGGCATTCGGACGTTTGAGTAGCCGCCAGTAACTTCTGGCCATGTGCGATACCCTTAACTGTGCTTTGAAATTGATTTTGTGCAAAAACAATTGTGTTTTTCCAATTTTTGGTGCTGTCAGAACTACCACAAGGTAATTTTATGTAGTCCTGCGAAGTTTTGTTGAAATCAGTTGAAAAATGTAGGAAATCTGATCCAATATATAAGCATACACACACACACACACACACACACAATCTGCGTTTTATAATAAGTAAGATTTTAAAATTTGAATAAGAAATAAATAACACAGACAAAATATTGATTAAAATATGGTTTTAAAGACTGCTATGCAAATTAAATATTATGCATAAAGATATATTATGTTTATTTATTTTCATTTTAATCCTCTTGAATTCTCGAATCAACTTCTTAATGTTGATATTAAATTCATTAAGGAAGATGCCATAGTTTTTTCATTTCTTTTATTTTCCCAAGTACTTTCAATCTCATCCAAGAATCTAAGAGTGAAATGCTAAGACAAAAAATTAATGTAATTGATAGTCATGAATTTTTTTGTAACTGTGTATTTAGAAAAATATTAATTGATTTAGAAAAATATTAATTGATTTAGAAAAATTAACTGACAATACAAATGTACTCCAGCATGAAATTAAAAAACAAAAACTTCAAATTCTTGAGGCTTTCTATATAAGAAAAATACAACCAACACTAAATAAGGTTAATTATGAGTATAGCAGCAATGTTTTTAAAATAGTTAAATTGTAATTTTAAAAAAAATTACAATTATATAAATTAAAGTTACCTCCCTTAGATAAAACATACTAGCTTTAACAGTTAATTTTTAAATTAATTATAACCGAGTGCCTTCATATGTGTTTATAATTATAACATGTTTCATGTACATTTACAAAAAAATTGTTACAAAAAAATTCAATTAGATTAATTTTTCCTTCAGAATTTGGCAAAAGTTGGGTGAGTCTTGTGCATCTGTATCGAGTGAAAGGAGTTGACTTATGATGCCAGTTAGGCATTTAGGATAATGGGAACTCTGTGTTGAACATTAGTAACCCTGCTCAAAATAGGGAAGTTTAGATTTGTTTTATCCTTTGTTGCTTTGAACAAGTTAACTTAGCTTGGGGATGTGTATGCTCATTGACCTCTTTTATTTCTGTCCCCACTTTCTTTAGTTTAATTCCTCCTCCTTTCCTCCATTAGGGGACAAAGATGTCAGTTCTCTGGTAAGATGCAGGGTTTTTTTCATTTTTTGAATGTGTATTTTGTATGTGTATTTTGTGTTTGAATGAGTGTGTGTTTGGTTGAATGACTGTAGTTAATTACCTCATCCCACATTAATTCCATCCAGTTAACTGATTTTTCTGCCACAATTAAGGATTTTGCGAGGATTTCTTACTGAGACAATTTTTGTTTAGTATCTTGTATATAAATTATATATATTGTAAATATTCATTGAGGCTTCATTTTTAAATGTTGTTATTATACCCCCTCCACCTTCCACAGAAAAATAGTACATATGGTAACTGGTTAGGACTTCATAGAGACTCTGAGGTATTATCGTGGCTGTAATAAGAATGGTAAGTAAGAATGTGTTGTTTTGATATAAGGAATACTGTAGTATGTTTGGGTTAGTAATTGTTGCAAGCTAAGTTTAAGATGAGATAGATTGAATGCCAGCTTCCCCCATCACCACCTTTGGCCTTGTGCCACATTTCTGTATTAGGCAAAATATATATTATATAGTTATCATCTTTCAGTTGTGTCTGTCTTCGGGCAGGGTGCAACTCAGCTGTGACTCTGTCTGCAGAGTGCAACTGGAAAAAATATTAAGAGGTACTTGGTCCCAGCTTCTTAAAGGGTCTATTGATCTGGATAACTTTCAGTTTTGAACCAAACACTTTATTCAATCTCCACAAATACACACTGTTCCTTACAATCAGCAATATTATTTGTCTTGACCTGGCATCTCGGCACTTTCCCATTGCCATAAAGTTGCTTCCCTGGGTCTTTTCTATAAATACTATAATTCTTCAGACATGCTCTTCACTATGGTACCTAGATTCTATGAATTTAAGTGCAATACTAGATTAGCAACAAGGTCTCATCAATTTACAATTGAGTTGGTTCAATGTAACTGTAAGTTCTATGCCAACAGTTTGTTTTCTCACATTTCTTACTTGTGGAACTCTCTTCTGGCTCCATGCCTCCCAGTTAACTTTGAACTTTAAAAATTTAAACACAATGTCGATCATTATCTACCGTCTTCCTGATTACTTTTCTATTGTTCTTGTTTATTAGTAATGTTTTTGTTTTCTAAGTCTTTTACATCTAGTAACCCCTTGTGTCTTAGTGGCTTTACTGCCTTACTTGGGGTAAATCTGATTATTAAAAAAAAAGATGAGAGTCCATCAGATCTTGATAGATAATACAACTTTGTATCACTTGAATATTAATTACTGTCCATATGTGAAAAGACACTCGTTTTAGGGGATGCACCAGTGACAGTGAGATGTCACTGGTGTGACAGTTTGTATTTGCAATGAGATTTTGTGCTTTTTTTTCTGTGTATTTTTTTTTTTTTTTTTTTTTTTTTTTTGTATCACTCAGGTCTGTCTTCTACAGTCCAGATTTGGCATCCTTTGACTTCTGGCATTTCCCAAAGCTAAAATCATCTTTAAAAGAGCAGAGACTTCAGGCTGTGAATAAGATTAAACATCATGTGAATAGGCAACTAAAGTTCTTGCTAAAACTGTTTTGAAAATTGGTAGAGACAGCTGGGATAAGGGTGTGATGTTCCAAAGAAAAAGTTTTAAAGAAGACTAAAGTGTCATTGTTCAAGATCAAATATTTTTCACTAATATTGAATGGCTATTTACATGACTGTATATTTCCATGTAAAAGACAACCTATAGATAAGATGAGATCCAAAATCTAGGTAAATTTTAATGATTTTATCTGATATCCATAATATAAGACTGGGATCTATATGACAAAACTGTAAATAACGATATTTATAATGAGCTTTTTGCTGATTAGATGGTGATGGTTACAGTAAATTTGAAGGGTTTTAATTGTGTATGTAGGTGACATGTTTTTATTCTGTAATGAGAAATAAAGATTTTATGGCATCTTAGACATTTTGTTGCTTACCATCACAAAAAAAACAATCTATAATGAATCTGTCTATACTTCTGGGCCATGTGGATAAAAGCATTGGTTGAAGTAATCCAATGATTTGATCTAAAGAGTTGTGAGTTCAGTACCTGGCCACAGGTGAACAAAAACTTGGGGAGTTGAGTTATTAAAAGGAAATAGCTGAAAATGAGATATCCAAAAAAGGCATTGGATGTGGAACTAGAAGAATCTACCTCAGTGGACGAAATAATGGATTCGGTTTGAATTTCCAACATATATAACCTGAAGAAGTCTGGAATGTTTAATGACTGAAATGTTATGAATATGACAACAGTCCGAATAATGTAAATTGTCTAGATGTATTAGGTTGGTGCAAAAATAATGACATAATAATGTCATTTTTTGACGTTACAAAATACGTCAAGAAACTTATTTTTGCACCAACCTAATATAATGTATCTTATTGAAAAATGAAGTTTGCATGTTATACTAAATGTTGTTGTTGTTATTTAACATGACAATGACAATTAAAAATAATTAATTAATAATAATTAATTAAAAATACTGTGGAAGACGTGATGAGAAAGAACCTGGGATGAGCACAACTGGTTGCCACTTGCCTTGTCCCGCCAAGAAAAGTGCGTATTTTCTTAGCATGTAAGGCTACTGCAGCTGAAATGAGGGAGAAAAAAGCACTTACCGCTCTGCCGTAAACCATCCTTGGCCAGATAACGTAAAAGAATGAGGGGGGACTTGCATTGCATTTTTATGCAATAAAGATGCAATGCATTATGGGAGAGGGACGCAATGAATTATGTGATCGCATGAAGACGCAAGGGATTATGGGTATATGGACAAATATGAAAGCAACTAATTTTTCCCAGTGGGGGGTGCTTGGCGTGGCATTCACAGTTGGTGGCTGGAAAAGTCTGTTAGTGCGATTTTGAGACAGAACTCAAGAAGGAACAACTTGATGTTGGAATACCAGTTGGGAGAACTTGAATTTACTTGCTGGTTGCTGTTTTTCATTTTATTCGCCACAAATACAGATTGTATATTATCCTAAATATTATTATTTAACACTACTATGAGAAATAATAATTGGTGTGAACACACCTATAGCTCTACAAATCGAAAACAAAAGATTTGTTTATGTTACTTGTTACTAGTATATGTTGCTCAGTGGAACTTGTGCAAATTGTTGTGTGAACTTTTTTTGAGTATTGTATTTTAATGTGAAATCAAGAAATAAAAGTAGTTTTATTACATTTATAACCATAGTCCAGCATTATAATGTGAACTGTTTCAACTAGAAATACTTACATTGGTAGTTACCATACCAAGGCCATTATTAGCCTAGCCGCAATCCATGAAACAAGCATACTAGTCTACTTACCAGCGTCTATACACCACAGGATTTAATGTTATGTTGTATTAGATGACCCCTATTTTGGGGGGTAATTTTTAGGATTTAAAGGTCAAAATAGAAAAATCAGGCATAGCTGACCACATATGGAGGGAAAAAGGAAGATCACTGCAAAAGGAGATGAGGTTGAAATAATAAACATAGAATAACACTGGAAAATACATAGACTTGAGGAATCAGCACATATGCTAGGCCACAAAAATCTCCCAAGCCGGCCAAGCATAGAATTGAATACAATATGGGAACCTGTAATATGGAGTTCTAGAGAAAAGCAATAATAGCAACAAAAATTGCAATATGAGTTCTGGTAAAAAATAATACTGTGACATTAAGTTTATAGGTCCCAATAATTCATACGCTAATGTCCTCAAAACTGATGACACATGGTCCAGTTGATAAAAGCATTGGTTGGATCCAGTAACTTAACCCAAAGAGTTGTGAGTTCAATACCTGACTATTGCAGTGGTGAGCAAAAACTTGGAGAGTTGAGTTAAAGGGAGATAACTGAGACATCCGGAAGATATATTGCACATGGAACTAGAGCAATCTGCTTCAGTGGATGAAATAAAGTATTCAGTTCAAAATTCCAATCACCTATCGAAGACCAGAGCGTACAACAACAGAAATGTTGTGAATATGGCAATAAAGATGAGGACAACAGACCAAACAATGTAAATAATTACATTACCTCATCTTTACTCAATTGAAGTTCACCTGAAACATGGAAATATACAATACTTATAGTTGGATATATTCTCTTTGTTTCTTACTAGACATTTACTCTGTCTCTCAACTAAGATGAGTTGTTTCACAATGTCATTTTTTAAGATGGGGACCCGAGTACACCTGGGCCAGGAACAAAAATTGCTCACAGCCCCAACTGTTGGTTGTGCTGGCCTCAGTGGGAGTACTGAACCCTCTCTCTGGTGCAATAAGAAGGTGCGGCCTCAGGCAGCTGTTCCCAGAGCTGGGCACCTCTCAGTATGATTTTTCTCATTGCAACTCTGTCCTTTGACAGAGTCACCCCTGAGCACATTCTATCCAAAGACGCAATTGAGAGATGATAAATAATGTGTTACAAACCACTCCAGAGAGTAGTTTACACACTACTATTATCCCAACATTTCAACCATTATGCCTTCTTCAGGTATCTGTCAATCTTGTTAATTTTCAAAGAATTTCAAACTGAATCCTTTGCTTAATCCATAGGGATGGGTAGATTATTATCATTCTACCGTCCATGTCTAGATATATTTTTGTCTTGTTGGAGAGGTTAGTTCAGGCTGGTATCATGTAACCCAGTGCAACCTGCCACAGAGATGGAGTTGTTGGTTGCTAAACCAGCAGCCCCACTAGCTTTTCTGTTAGTGAGGAGAGTGGCATGTCACCCTACAGGATTCCTGCTAAGATGGTCTCAAATCTTGAACAAAATTTGCTTCAACAATGGTGATCACATTCAGAAGTTTTTTTAATCTAAGCTGCACATCAATCAAGTGACATCATGTTAGACAATGTCATCATGTTACATAAACATCAGATCTTAGATTCAGATCTTAACCAATTAATTAACAATATATTTTTGAATACACTGAAGGAAAAAATCACCAATTTTAATCTCTCAATTCTTCTCCCCTTATGATGAATGTAGAAATGGTCAAAAGTACTAAGACTCCCTCTTCAACGAATTCAAATGTGAACAATTAATAAATTTCCATCTAATAGAAAATGATTAATTAGACACTAAGAAAAATGATCACAGAACATAACAATCATTAATTTTATTTCATAACACCTATATATATATATATATATATATATATATATATATATATATATATATAATATTAGTGGTCAATATATATATATATATATATATATATTTCCAAGAGGATGGAATCCAGGTAGAACTCAATGTCCAGGACAGAGTAAGAATATCATATAAAAGGCTCAAACACTAATATTTCATGGTTATAATTTATTACATTGGAATTGTAATCATGATTCAATTCATCAGACCTACAAATTCAAATATATATATATATATATATATATATATTTTGAGAAAAAGTGAGTGGACTCTCATTGTTTTGCAATGAGGGTTCAGCATCTCCGTTCTTAGAACCAAACACCCAGACTAGCCAGACATTAATTGATTTGATTAGTGATGGGGCTTGTGCAGAACTTGGAAGAGACGAATACAGACAACTGGTACATAGCATACGACAAGGTCCTCCAATGTCCCTCCTCAGGTTTTGAATTCAGTGTTGTCCTTCTCCTAGACAGGTTGCTACCCAGGGCTATAGGACACCAATCTGTCATGCTATTTACCAATAGTTAGGGTAAGGAGAAGAGATAAATTAATACCTCTCTTAGCACATAAGTGAATGCAATGAATTTGATTGGAATTGGAACTCTGCTCTACAAATTCTTTAATCTGAGCCCCACTATCAATTACTTTACCCTGCCTACACACACACACACTCACACGTGTGTGTGTGTGTGTATCTTGTGTATTTAGGTAGCAATCACTCTTTATACAAGTTTCATTAAAGATGACTGGCAAGGTACTATGATTAAGCTTTTTATTCAATTTTTCTTGTGTTTATACACAGTGTTTTCTTTTCTGGACATAAAGTGTGTAAAAACTGTTCAAATGTTTATAACTGAGCACTTTCAGCTATTCTATTATTATCAAGGATTTTTTTTCTTTTAATTAAATGTATAGATTTTTATATATGTATGTCTATGTTTTTTTGTTTTTTATTTTCCAAACATAATCAGTGGGTATATTTATAGTTAAGATTATTGAGTGTTGGCTTTTTCTTTTTTATATTATTAATACTTCCATTATTTTTAGCTGTTTTTTTTTTTTACTTGGGGATGAGGCTATTTTGGTTGTATTTTCCACAAGTATGTTGTAGACAAATTTTGGTAAGTTTTCATGGGTGTTTAATTGGCTCCTAAATGCGTTATGTTTTGAGAGATGTAATGTGAGTCTTCTTGGTAAGCATGTAATGGTATGCCCAATATAATTATTCATGAATCTGGTTTGATCAGGAACACAGTTCCTTAAGGGGCATTTAAAAAATAAAAATAAAAAAATAAAAAGGGACTTAATTGCAGTATCTTGTCAGTCGTCTTCAGTGAAACTTGTATAAAAGAGCGATTGCTGCCCAAATACACAAAATATATATTGTTGTACGTATATAGTTTTTAATTTGATTGGTCATCATTCATCTGAATGTCTCCTTTATCTTTTTATTTTTTGTGAAGAAATTTCTCACTCTTGGAAAAATGCTTTGTTTTGCTTCCAGCCATAGAGTTTAGTTTATTGATTTTCTTGCTTCTTTACATGACCAGCACAACCATCACAATTGATGACTGAGAGGCTACGGGACAGTAGTGGAAGAGGAGGGTAACTCATCTATTCTTTTTTCTATCTTACCTTCTTTTCCTTGTAAGTACTTCAAATCTCTCTTTAGTGCAACTACAAACAAATCAGTTTCGTTTCACTCTGGTATAATAGTACAAAGTGGCCAAATCTCATCCCCAGACAGGCTAGCCTTTTTCCTAATTTTGCATCAGACATTTTTTTTGACATATTTCTATTTGTAAAAGTAGCTTCAGGAAATTCTACATTTGTCTTCCTCTTCCCCTCCTTCTTTTTTCTCCCTCACCATTGTTTTTATTTTTCTCTTCCACTTTTCTCTATTTCTTCATTATTTTTCCCTCTTGCCTTTTTTAAAGCATTATCTAGCTCTTTCATCTCATCTTTTTCTTCATCCTTTTCATCTCAACCTTCTCTTCTCCCCTTTCATATCATCCTTTTTTTCTCTCCTTGTACCTCTTCCTCTCCTTTTTTGTCTTTCACCTCTTCCTCTCCCCGCCTCTCTTTCACCTCTTCCTCTCCCCGCCTCTCTTTCACCTCTTCCTCTCCCCGCCTCTCTTTCACCTCTTCCTCTCCCCGCCTCTCTTTCACCTCTTCCTCTCCCCGCCTCTCTTTCACCTCTTCCTCTCCCCGCCTCTCTTTCATCTCTTCCCCTCCTCTCTTTCATCTCTTCCCCTCCTCTCTTTCATCTCTTCCCCTCCTCTCTTTCATCTCTTCTCCTCTCCTCTCTTTCACCTCTTCCTCTCCCCTCCTCTCTTTTAACTCTTCCTCTCCCCTCCTCTCTTTCACCTCTTCTTCTCCTCTTCTCTCTTTCAACTCTTCCTCTCCTCTCTTTCAACTCTTCCTCTCCTCTCTTTCAACTCTTCCTCTCCTCTCTTTCAACTCTTCCTCTCCTCTCTTTCAACTCTTCCTCTCCTCTCTTTCAACTCTTCCTCTCCTCTCCTCTTCTTCTCCTCTTCTCTCTTTCAACTCTTCCTCTCCTCTTTTTCAACTCTTCCTCTCCTCTCCTCTCTTTCAACTCTTCCTCTCCCCTCCTCTCTTTCAGCTCTTCCTCTCCTCTTCTTCTCCTCTCCTCTTCCTCTCCCCTCCTCTCTTTCAACTCTTCCTCTCCCCTCCTCTCTTTCACCTCTTCCCCTCCTCTCTTTCATCTCTTCTTCTCCTCTCCTCTCTTTCAACTCTTCCCCTCCTCTCTTTCAACTCTTCCTCTCCTCTCTTTCAACTCTTCCTCTCCTTTCACCATTTCTCTTTTTCTGTCAGCATTTAATTTTCTTTCCCTTCTTTTTTGCCTCTCCCCTCTGTCACTCTCTTTTTTATTTTATTCATTTCTCTTGGATATTTTCTTCTCTTTCCTTTTCTCCCTTCTCATGTCCTCCTAACTCTGCTAATACCACTCTCTTCTTCCGCAATGCAATTTTTTCAATGCCTTCCTTTGGAAACAGAGACCACAAAAAATGGATTTTTTTGATTCCTATATCCACTTCAACCAAAATATTTCTTTCTTAAGTGATCACAATCAAATATACAAGAGCATTTTACACAATTTTCACAGATTTTTCTTTTCTATATTTCTTTGCTTAAAATATTTTATTTTTGTATATTTCCAATTATTCAGATAAGGTGTTGAGTATTGTGTTCAAAGTTGTGGATAAAGTTTATATTTTGTTATTTTTTTGTTCAATTACTTTTGACTTTAGCAGTCATTATCAAGAACCAATGTAGTGTCTGTATGGTAGTTAGAATTCTTTTGTCAGCATCTGGCTATTCTTTGGGAAGCTGGACATTTGAAATGGTCTAGCATGACGTCATGTGTAACACCTTTTGGGAACAAAGCTGCACAAAAAGAATGTGATGTTTTAATTTATTAATTAAATTTAAATTTAAATTGTTATTTTATTTTTAATTATTATAATACTAATGAAATATATATGCACATTAAGACACCTTCTCCTGTGGTGAATGATATTTTATTTAATGTGGGTTCTATATATAAAAGCATATTATATAATTAATGTGTGTATATATTTTATAATAATTATATATATATATATATATATATATATATATATATAGCTAAAGTAACTTCAATGAAAAAATAAATTGAATAACATATATTTCTTCTTTTCTCCTCAGTAATTTTATAGTTATAAACTTGATAGCGAATAAATGTTAAATTTTGATTTTGTAATTAGCAGTTTTAAATTTTAATATTAAATTTTATCATATAATTTAGTAATTATTCGTTGGAATAAATTATTTTTTAATACTAAACATCTGAATAGATATTATAACATGACCTCATTATCGAGCTGTTTGAATTTTCCTGTACTTGTGTTCTGATTGGTCCATCTAGCCTTTGTAACAACGTTTTCCCCTTGCGTAGAATATTAATTAATTTGAAACTTTTAAAACCATTTATTTTACATTCAACGTCATCACTTGATAAGACACCAAAGGTGTTGAAACAAAATGGCTATTTTTGTAGTGATTTTATAACATATTTATGTTATAAAATTTTTTTTTTTTTTTTTTCTTTAAAAATAAATAATTATATATATATATATATATATATATATATATAGCCCTGATTAAATAAAATATCATTCTCCACATGAGAAGGTGTCTTAAAGTGCATATGATATAATTAATGTGTGCACATATCTTATAATAAATATATATATATATATTCCGTGCTAATAGGAATAAATACTTGAAAAACACAGTGGATAAATAAGTAAAGGTTTATTGTAAAAAAAACAGTACAATAAGAATAAAGGTAACAGTTATGAACAAGGTTGTTGCACGTCAATCCAGTAGTGAGTGCTACTATTGGGAAGTCAGTAGTTCTTAGGTAAATCTGAAATCTGAGTCGTACTCAACAGATCCCAGCTAGTTGGTATTTACCAGCCCCCCACACACAAACACACTAGGGTAGATGTGGCACAGGGCCGAGTTTAACATGGGTCTTCCAAAAAATCCCTCTAGAACCCACATAAATGGGATAGAGTTGATCAACCTCCCAGAACGAGACTCTGCCATTCAGCAGAGCCTCATCCAGGTTCCTCTACTCTGAGGCAGAGAGTTCGACCTGAAAGCTGAAAAAGGTTTCAGCTAGTCTCTGTAGTCCACTGACTTACAGATACTTATAGGTAGTTACTACCTGTAGTGTAATCACTCATGGGAGTGACAGTTTATTCCATTACATCATATATATATATATATATATATATATATATATATAATTATTATTATTATAAAATATGTGCACATACAGATTATTTGTGTTATCTACTAGTATTTGTCTTATGTTGATAGTTGTATTTTGATCATTCATGATGTTGTTGGTTGATGTGTACATGAATTGCACTAAGTTTTGACAGATGTACAACCAAAGTACAACCAGACAAATACTACTAGATAACACAAAAATACTCAGCTCTCTTCTTCTTCCTAAACCTCTTCCTCCTTTTTCTCAATCCAAACTTTTGTTTTCCACCTTTTCAAACCTCTTTCTCTTCTTCCTCTTTTTAAGCTGCTACTTCCTGTTTCTCAATTGAAACTTCTGCTTTCCATCTTTTTAAACCTCTTCCTCTTCTTAGGCTGATACTTCCTCTTTCTCTTTTTAAACCTCTTTCCCTCTTCTTAAACTTTTCCCAATTCAAACTTCTTCTGCCTTTCCTTTTAAACCTTTCCTCCTCTTGCTCCTTTAATCTTCTTCCTGCTCTTTCTCAATTCAAACCTCTTTCTCCCTTTAAACCCCTTCCTCCTCATTCCAAATTCAAAACCTCTTTTCCTTTCCATGCTTTTAAGCCTCTTCCCTCTCTTCCACTTCTTAAATCTTTACCTCCTCTTCTTCCTTTTAAACTTCTTCTGATTTCACCGCCTTTAAACCTTTCCTCTTTTCCACTTCTTCCACTTTTTAAACCTCTATCTCATCTTCCTCCTTTTAAACTTCTTCCTCTTTTTCTAAATTCAAACCTCTTCTGCTTTCCATCCTTTTAAACTGCTTCCTCCTCCTCTTTTTTCCAAATTCAAACCTCTTCTGCTTTCTCTCCCTTTTAAACCTTTCCTCTTCCTCTACATTCCATTTAAACCTCTTCCTGCTTTTAAAATCTGTCCACATCCTTGAAGCACACCTGGATCAGGGATTCTTGTTCATTTAGCCATCTGCATGATGGTAGCCTCCAACAAGTACTTTGTCTTGTCAGACTGTTGATTAGTCTCTCTCTCTCTCTCTCTCTCACCTACACCCCAGCCATAGTAGTCTTGATGATTCAATTTAGGAGAGATTGGAAGTAACCTGATCATGAAAATTCTCTGTCAGCTAAGATAAGGTCATATGGGAGTGAGCAAAGTCATGCTGGAACATGTATAGCCACTCTGCAGTTCACAGCTTGAACACTTATATTCAACATGTCAATGCAGGTGGTGTCATCAAGCTTGAGGCCCTGCTGAAAGAAGTGTGGCCTGTATAAAATGACCTTTGTTGCTTTTGACCTTCATAAACATTGTGAACCTTGTATACATCACCATGGATCCATCCACTTGGATCTGAGCAGAAACCATTTATCATCCCTACTGTTCTTCTGAATTATACCAAGAACCTCACCTTGTCCACCTCCCTTTGCTTGACAACTCGTGCCATGAGGACACTGTATCTGATTGGAAGCTGTTATGTTAATACCGTCTCTTTCTCTTTCTTCTATGTTCCTTTGGGATATTGGCAATCATGTCTCTCCACAGTGTCCTATCTTTTGTAGTTCTTAGATATGTTTTATCTTTTACTATCCCTCCCACTTGATGTTCTACCATCCATCTACACAATCCCATTAGGTAGGTTATTCACTGTTTCTCTCTGTCCTTTTTGCCTTCAATGTCCTGTGAGTATCAAATTTTCCAGGCATACTTTTCTTATTATGTGTCCCAGAAATTTCAATTATCTCTTTCTGATTTTATGTATAATTCTTCTTTTAGTTTCCATTTTCCTTAAAACAGCTTCATTGTTTAATTATTCTATCCATGGTATTCTCAACATGCTTCTGTAGAGAACCACATATCTGTTGCCTCAAGTCTTTCTTGGTCTGTGAGGAAATTGTGCAGCATCTCATCCTTTTCTTCTTCCCTTCCACCTGTTCCTCCCCTTTCCTCTCTTTCACCTCTTCCTCTCCTTTCCACTCTTTCACCTCTTCCTCTCCTTTCCACTCTTTCACCTCTTCCTCTCCTTTCCACTCTTTCACCTCTTCCTCTCCTTTCCACTCTTTCACCTCTTCCTCTCCTTTCCACTCTTTCACCTCTTCCTCTCCTTTCCACTCTTTCACCTCTTCCTCTCCTTTCCACTCTTTCACCTCTTCCTCTCCTTTCCACTCTTTCACCTCTTCCTCTCCTTTCCACTCTTTCACCCGTTCTCTTCTCCTCTCTTGTCTTTCACTTCTTATCCTCTCCTTCTCTTCCCTTCTTCTTATCCTCTCCTTCTCTTTCCTTCTTCTTATCCTCTTCTCCCTTTCACTTTTTCCTCTCCACTCTTTCACTTTTTCCTCTCCACTCTTTCACTTTTTCCTCTCCTCTCTTTCACCTCTTCCTCTTTTTTCTTTCACCTCTTCTTCTCCTCTCTTTCACCTCTCCTCTCTTACACCTTTTTGTCTCCCCTCCTCTCCTTCACTTCTTCATCTCGTCTCCTCTCTTTCAGTTCTTCATCTCCTCTATTTCAGCATTCTTTGCTACACCAGAGAATTGATATTATATATCAACCTAGCACTCTTCTTTGTTTCTAATGACATTTTCCTGTTTCTATAATACTTTGTTTACCTTTTCTTTTTTTTTTCAGGGGCATCTTTTGCTATTCCAATACACCTTCAGATTTCAATGACACATTTTCCATCCTTTGTTAAAACATTTTCCAGATATTTAAACTTCTGTACTTGTTTGATTTTGGCATGTCCAACTTGTTACTTTTATTTGGGTTTTTTCTCTTGCTGGCAATGATACATTGTAAAGCCTAAGAATATTGCTTCTGGCAATTTAGCTAGCCTAAAAGAAGTCATGCAGTGTTTGTTTTCATTAAAAATGTGAATTATTTTTTCTTTAATCATTTCATCCACAGCAAGGCTATAATGCCACTAGGATGCAGGTTTTACAGAGATTGAAAGAGAATGAAAAGTCTTTAGTGAGGAGAAAGAACAATAAAAGAACAGATTTCAGGAAGATAGAAGATAGTGATTGACATTGCATTTAAATTTTTGAAGATGATAGGCTGCAGAGAGGTAAGAAATCAGAAAGGAATTCCACATGCAAAAAGTACAAGAAAAGTAACTATTAGAATAGAACTGGCAGTTGCATCTAGCTAATTCAACATACATACATACATATATACATATATATATATATATATATATATATATATATATATATATATACTGGGTATAACATCAAAATTGTTCAAACCACATAACAGCATAATTGTCCATCCCACAAAATGTTTAATATCTAAAAAACCACTAAACTAATTGAGTTTCTTTTTTCCAGATTTTTGAATAAGACATTTAGCCATCTTGAGATCATTTGTTGTAAGAATCACTGAAAAACCCTTCAAGTCATTCAGCTAGAAAGAGAACAGGTTAAAATCGTTTTGTGTCAGCCCCACTGTCTTCCCAACTGAGCAATGGTGAGAGGAAATTGTATATGAAATCTGTGAGGCACCTTGTTACTCCAGAAAGTTAGGTTTGAGAGGGCAAAGGTCATCTTGAATAAGTTGCAAAATGATCCTGGCATATTATATATATATATATATATATATATATATATATGTGTGTATGTATGAATATTTTAACTTTATTTCAATCCATCATGACCTTCCAATCCTTAGCTATGATTAATTAATGACAAACATGTCATTTTCGTTTATGATTGATTTCATCACGATTGTTCTTCTAAGCTTGAAGAGTAATTTTACATTCTTATTGCTCAATGTAGAGACCAATAGTGTTACAAAAATTGCAAACAATTCCAGTAAGATATCTTTATTCATTTCTAAGATACAATGGTTCAAAGCTTAATATAACAAGTGAACAATTTTGCTGTTACACGATTTGGACATTTTTGCTGTAACACCCTATCTATCTATCTCTCTCTCTCTCTCTATATATATATATATATATATATATATAGCTGATGCCCAACTCCATGAGAGCACCGTGTTGTGCCTGATTGGTCTTACGCTGTCTGCTGGTATGAGATGGAATAAATACATTGAATCAATAGCTTTATTTACACAAAGGGAAGTTGGTTCTCTGTGTTGTGCCAGACAGTTTATCTCATCTGAGTCCATCCTTCAAATCTATAAATCAACCATCCATCCTTGCATGGAATATTGCTGTCATATATAGTCTGGTGCTCCCACTGTAAGTCTCGAGGTCCTCAACAAAATCCAAAGACGGATATGCAATGTGATAGGTCTTGATCTGGCATCTAGTCTACAGTCACTTTCTCACCGATGTGCAGTGGCTTCCCTCTGTTTCTTCTATAAGTATTTTCATGGCAAGTGTTCTGACGAGTTGCTTCTGCTGGTTCCCAGATTACATGAATTTAAATGAGCTACTAGGTTGACATCTCAGTTCGATCTTTTCACTGTCAAAACGGTTAAATGTAACTATCTCTTCTACTCAAACAGCTTCTTCTTTCACATTTCCTGTCTCTGGAATTCTCTTCCTTTTACTTGCTTCCCTGATAACTATAATCTTCAAATATTCAAGTGTAATGTCAATTGACATTTTCTGATACCTTGATCTTGTTCCCCATCCTTCTCTTTATCCTCTCCCCCGACACGCCTCTTTACTCTTGTTCTCTACCCTCTGTAATGCCTTGTGTACTAGTGGCACTCCCACCTTGCTTGGGGTGAAATGCTTAAATATATATATATATATATATATATATATATATATATAATGTCATCCACAGACAGACTGTTTCGCTGTATCACAGCTCATCAGTGCGGCTAGACATCCGGTTGCCTCTAGCTAGGATCGAAACCCGACTGAATTGGTATCAGGCGGATATTCTACCACTAAGCTGTCGGCGCACGGTTGGGATGAAGGTGGATTTTTGGCGTATTTATTTTAGGAAACACGCCCAGTGACCGACAGTGACTCAATTCGGCTTGCGAAGAGTCTTGCTATATATATATAAAATAGAAAAGAACGGGTTAGGTTAGTAATCCAAGGTTCTTTAGTATTTTAGTTATTATTTTTTAAAAATAGTGCTCGATACAAAAGTAGAGCATAAATATAATTATTTATTTAAAAATATGATTCCAACACGCACCTTTCACAATTTAGGTGCGTGTTGGAATCATATTTTTAAATAAATAATTATATATATATATATATATATATAAAATTTATATGAGAAGATTGCTAAACTGATGGTTACATCTAACTTGTTCAACAGTAAAACTTAAAATGGTGTGACCTAGTTGCCAATCTAGTAGCACACTTAAATTACTCAACTTAAGAGCAAAGTAACAGTTCAGCTCTTGTTTCTTTGTTTCTTATGAAATTTTCATTATTTTAATATTTTACTTAGCTTTTGAAAGACATCTTTTGCCATGAGTAAGTTAAAAATTGTAACATACCAAAATTGATAATACTGGATCCTCTGTAGGTTATGTTTTTTCCAGGCCCATTAATTTCTGTCTGAATTTCTAAGATGAGGAGGTATCATTATTTACATTACAGATTAATGTCCTCAGCTTTGTTGATAACACCTGATTGCCTTCTGTTTTTACATTGTTTACATCCAGACTAATATCCTCATTTTTGTTGTTATCACCATCTGTCTGAATTTGTGGAATGAAGAGTCATCATTATTTACATTATTTATATTATGAACTATTGTCCTCATCTTTGTTGTTACTATCATCTCATTACCTTATGTCTGAATTTTTGGGATGAGAAGTTATTATTTATATTGCAGACTATTATCCTCATCTTTGTTGTCATTATCACAATATTTTGTTTAATACATAAATGGAGTGTCTACTCAAATGCAGGTATCTACTAAAAATAATGTTTAAGTAACAAAAGTCTGTCAGATTAATAAATAAAAAATCCATCCCTTTTCTTACATTTGTGTGTATATTTCCATGCATGTAAACAGAATTTTATGGGTTTATTTATTTTATGCATGTGTGTTTTTTTTTTACTTTGTCTCATTTGTTGATTTTCTTAATTTTAAAAGGTGAAGATATTAAATTTCTTTTCAATAATTTGTTTTCACCTGTTTAAATAAAATCAAGTTTGTTCCCAGCAGGTTGTTTAGCTCAGTGCAACACTGTGTGGTCGGGTATTGTCTATTTGATAAATGAGTTTCTTTATTGGATTTGGAAATCATTGTTCCAATGGCTGCCTGACAAAGTGAGGACATGGCTGGGTACATGATTGTATAAAGTCCTACATTTCTTGATAGATAAATAGATAGATAGGTAATTTAATATTGTGTTGCACAATATGTATATAATAATTATTATTTATTTATTTGGTCAAGCTAGCTTGGACATTCATGAGCCTGTCACACCAACCATCATGGTTCTGTATGAAGGTCATAAGGTCATTTGGGTGGCATTCTGTCATAACATAGCTGCTCAATGTAGGTGGTTGCTGGGTGGCCAGCTCATCTTGCATCATGGCTAGGTGTCCAGAGCAGTAGACCACTCACAAGTTCTTGTTTTACTCACCAGCAATGTCCAGCAAAGTGCATTCTGAATTTGCGTAAGATTGTAGAAATATTGGGGATGGGTTCTGTTGTAACCTAGGTTACTGAATAGAATAATCACACAAAGGTTGGTAATGAACAATAATACTTGAGACAAGAACAACACATATAAGATTTGCCAGTGGTGCATAGAAGTAGTCAACTGCTAGAAGTGAGTCAAGTGAATTCCACAATGAATTTCCAACTGCAGACCAATATACAGTATTTACTACTGTATTTATATGAATGGGACATATTCATTATCACCCATATGTATGCTACAACAGGTCCATAGAGCTGTGAATTAGTTGGATATTGTCTCCAAAAGATATTAAGTATTGTTCTCGGCATCCATGTGTAGGTTTCATCAAGCTTAAACTCTAAAAAATCTAATATTGTATGTATGTATGTAGTTATATGTGTCCCCGAGATAGAGGTTAAATGATACATAATACCCCAACCAATTTAGGAGCATATTGTATCTTGAAACCCTGCCAATTGCAGTGACACATTTAATTAAAATTAGACAAGGGCTACTTGAGCTAGAGCCATTTTTCTTTTTTGTTTTTATGGCATTTTTAATTGAAAATTCAGCATTTGTTTTCAATACACATTTTTATATCAATCTGCATATATAAACAAACCCTTATGTATTATATAACAACTATTATGCATGTGAAAAATAATAATTATTCATAATGCATTATGGCAATTTTATTGAATAAATTTACTCTTTAGTATTTCAAAATATTTTTTTGTGTAATTTTGATAAATATATCTGTTAAAATGAGTTGTCAGTGTTATTTTCATTTTTGTATAATTTAATCCGTCACACCCTTATTTATACAGTTCTCTACACTACATTATAACTTATTTTATAAACAAATATCTTGGATGTTTGGCAAGTACTTGATAAGTGAAGACACTATGTGGATGTGTCATTGTAAAACATAATCTGTATCACTGGAAAATTGTTTTACATGAGTCGGTAGTAAATAAACAGATGCACGTTTGTTTGCTGCCATTACATATTTTGAAGTAAGTGTGTGGAAGAAACAAGTATGTATAATAATAAATAAAAGTATTATTAATTTCTTGTGTTTGATCTAAGTAATATTATATAATGTGAGTAATAATAATTATTGTAATAACTTGTATTGAAAATATAAATTAGAATATGCGTAATTAATAATAAAATTGATAATATTGTTAACTCGTCATTTTGTATCATAAACTGTTTTTAAAAGTAATCCAACAGGTTTATGGGTGGCTAACAAGAGATTTAGCATTTATACTTACGAACTTATTTAAATAAAGCCTATATAATTAATGGGATTACTTATCAAAAGATTAGCTTCAGATTGGGGTATCTGTCCACTCTGGTCTAGTTACTAACAGTTTCTTATGGCCATTTCATGTTGAAACACTAGTTCCTGTAAAATCACTGAAGTTAAGCAACATCAAGCCTGGTCAGTACCTAAATGAGTGACTGCTTGAGAATACCCACAGCTGTAAGCTTAGATGTGCAGGTGGTGTAATTGATGATGGCTCAGAATTGTTAATTGAAGAGCCAAGTTCCAATTCACTTTGGGTTTATATTCACTCACATGCAAATAGCCTTGGAAAAGATATGAATCCACCTCTTCTCCCCCAGCTATGAGTTAATTAATAAGATATGTTACTAAATCATTACTGTCTCCAAAAAAAAAAAATCTTACAATCTAAAAATATTTTTTGGTTTTAATTAACCTGCAAAGTGTTGATAAGCTTTAGAAAACAAATCAATCAATGAAATACTGATTAGCTACACAGGCAAGTCTTTTAGATTTATTTACATTCTCTAGAAGATGTGTATAGAAACTACCATCACCAAAAAGTGGGGGATTAGTTTATATATTGATCATGTTATAGAATTGATCCCTCACTTTATATACATATTATAATTTCTTGTTTGTTTATCAAATTGTGATTAGAAAAATGAATCAATCTTTACTTGCACTCGTTCTCTCCCTCATTCTCTCTCTCATCCTCTCTTTTTGCACTCTCCCCTTCACCCTCTTTCCTCTCTCCTTTCACGTTCACCTTCTCTCCTTATTCATACTCTTCTCCCCTCACCCTCTCTCTTCAAGCTCTTTTTCTCTCCCTCCCTTTCATATATCTCCCTCCTCCTTTCTCTATCCTAAAGCAGTGCCCTAATTTGTGTACAAACTCATTTCTTCACGCTTTTTCTCATATATACTCTCCCCTTCTAAATCTTGATTCTTCTTCTTTCTCTCTATTTCCCTCCTATTTTTTTCTTGCTCTCTCTCTCTCTCTCTCTCCCTCCCTCTCTCTTTCTCTCTCTTGTTTTCTGCAATTAAATATTGTTGCTTCAAAAGACTAAGTCTTTAACCAGAATCTATTTTTGTGAAATACTTTTTATCTTAATGGAGCCATTGCTGATAGAGGGGCCAAAAGACACAGTGTCATAGATTTCACTGTCTATTTAGGATTTATATAAGTATGAAAAGGTTATCAACAAAATGGCAGACCAATCAATCAAGCAGTTTTATAATATTAACTTCTGCTAATTTTGGAAAGTTTTATTTCAATACATTTTTTTATCTTGTTTTATATTTCTTTTCTTTCTTTTTTTTCACCTGATGTGTTATGTCAGCTATCACAGTGATTGTCTGTCGATTTGACAAAAGACTATTTTTCACTCCACTAGAAGTAACTTCAGACATTTTTTTTTTTTTTGCAATTTATCCTCTTTATGTTCATTTAATACTCTCTCTCTCTCTCTGTCATTATTTCTTTCTCTTGTCTTCCTTTAAAAAAGTATGAATCCACCTACTCTCCCAGCTATGGGTTAAATAACAGTATTTGTATCTGTAAAAATCATTGTTATTCTAAATTCTCGCCCCCTTTTTTGCTTTTGCTTCTTACAATTGGTACTTAGAGAATTCAAAAGTGACATGTTTTCATGAGTGTCTACTTCATTCACGATTTAATATCAATTTTCCTAAAAAGAATGAAAACTAATTTGTATCCAGATCAATATCCATTTTCTGCCAGTTAAATATGTTATAAATCTATACCATGTCAAAGAATTCACTGTTTTACAATCTTAGATGTTTGTTTTTTATTTTCCCTAATCATTTCAACATCAAGCAAAGTAATAAATCCACTAAGACACAAGGGGGTTACTAAGAGAATATGAGAAAAAGAAAACATTATTAAGGAGAGAGAATAATAAAAGAACAGGAATTAAGAAGATAGAAGATAACAATTGATATTGAATTTACATTTGTAAAGATCAAAGTTGACTGCAAGAAACCAAAAGAGACTTCCACAAGCAAGAATTGTAAGAGAAGAAACTGTTAGCATAGAACTTACAGTTACATCTAGCCATTTCAACTGTAAAATGATGAGACCTATCTGCCAATTTAGTACTGTGCTGAAATTCATAAAGTTTTGAAGATCCAAGTTGGCTGGAAAGCATGAAGCCGGAAGAGAGGTCCACAGGCGAGAAGTGAGAACAATAAAGGAAGAGGAATCAAGAAGACAAGAGATAATGATTGACATTTCATTTAAATTTTTGAAGATCAAAGTTGTCTGGAAAGCATGAAGCCGGAAGAGAGTTCCACAGGTGAGAAGTGAGAACAATAAAGGAAGAGGAATCAAGAAGACAGTAGATAACGATTGACATTGCACTCAAATTTTTGTGGATCAAACTTGACTGGAAAATAAGAAGCCAGAAAAGAGTTCCACAAATGCAAGTGAAATGTTTCAGTCTGAATTTCTGAGATAAGGAGTTACCATTATTTGCATTATTTATATTCAAACTATTGTCCTCATCTTTGTTGTTGTTATCACGTTTCTGCCATCATGCCCTCCATCCTTCCTCAGGTATATATCAATCTGGGTAACGTACAGGGAATTCTGAACTGAACCCTTTATTTAATCGACTATCTCGACTGTTCTAGGGATATCATCTAGTTCTTATTTTTAGTTACTCAGTTGCTGTTCATTACAAAAAATGTCCTACAGGAAAATGGCCTAGTGGATTAAAGTGTTGGTTTTTGAATTTGGTGAAATAGTGAATGTGAGTTCAATCCTAGGGTCAGGCACTGTGTACTTGAACTCAGTGGAAATGAGCAAGCAATAACTGAGCAGTACTAAAAATAAGACAATACCTGGGCAGGAGAACAAGAACAGTCTACCCCCATAGATTAAATAAAGGGTTCAGTTCAAAATTCTTTGTAGGTTACCCCAGATCCTGAGGAAGACCAGAGGGCACAACAACCAAAATGTTGTGACAACAAAGATGAGGACAATAATTTGAATATAAGTAGTGCAAAAGAAGAAATGTTATTTTCATTTTTAAATATAAAATTATTCTACATTCTTTGAACAACTGACCCTTATTACTTGCATTTGCTAATATTTGCTATAATCAAGTTGTCGTGAGTAATGAAAACTGGTCATACATTTTAATGAGAACATAGATTTAATCTTTCATATTTGCCTGTCAACTTTTAAGGGCTATGTTCATTCAGGATGTAAGTGATCATGGCTCTCCACAATTCCCTGTCCTTTGTTGCTCTTAATAAATTTTTATTTTTTTTGTTATCTCTCCTAAAACTTGTTCTTTATTCATTTACTGAAGGTAGATTATGCATTGTTTTCATCTGTCCCTCTTGCCTTCAATCTGTCCTATGAGTATCAAATTTTCCAGGTCCATTTTCCTTATTATATACCCTAGAAATGTAAACTATCTCTTCCTGATTTTAACTATAAGTAATCTCTTTGTTTCCATTTTCTCTCAAACTTTGTCATTGCTCACATGTTCAGTTCATGGTATTTTCAGCACCCTTCTGTAGAACCACATTCTTCAAGTCTCTTCTTCATCTGTGAGGAGATTGTCTTTAAAATTTTAAATGCAATGTCAATCAATATCTTCTGTTTCCTTGCATCCTGTTCTTTTATTGTCTTCTCTCCTCAATAACATTTTCACAGTTTCTTTCACCTTTGTATCTTAGTGACTTTATTGTCTTCCTTGGGGTGAAATGATTAAAAAAAAGTGGACTTTGCTTTATGCTGCTAAGTAGAATTCTTTTTAAGACTATGAAAAAAAGGGATATTTTTTTTGCTTCTCACCCATAGGATGCATTTGTCTCGTCTTCTTCTGGGGAGGCACTCTCTGGGCAAGCTGTAATTGCCAAACTAGATGGCACACAAACTACCGCTAATCCTCCATTTTATTTATTTATTTATTTATTTATTTTTGCCTATCAGCACATACATAAAAATAATTTTCATATTCTCTTATTTGGTGAGCTACGCCTTTTTTTTTATATTAATAATGTGTAAAAATTCAGATATAAAAGTAATGTATATCTGTAAAAATACAATATGAATAAATAAATATATATATAAACTTGTACATGTGGGATTAATTTCTTGGGAAAATGTTGAATTAATTTACTTTGAAAGTTTCTACCTTTCTGTCAGATTTCTTAAACAACCATATAGATTACAAATTTGCACCTTCTGCATCATCTCATTTAATTCAGTTCCATCAGGCCTGTGTGTGTGTGTGTGTAATCTTGGAGCCTGCCTCCAAACATGGACCTTAGTTTCTCTTCTGTGGTGTCTGAGAGACTGCCTATTCTCCTCCTCTTGGTATCTACCTCTGTCATGCTGCTCTGGTCATGTGAATCTGCACTCATTGGCTGGGGAAGTGACCTCATGCCAAACCTGCAGCTGACCTCCTTGATGGTTGATTGTGACATTGGGTGCAAAATCTATTCTGGTATGATCTGTGGTGTGGCACATACTACATGAACACATTCTTCAGCTCTTCTCAGTTGAAAGTGTCCTCATTAATATACCAATGAGATGAATACATTTTCACTGCACCAGGTACACAAAGTACTGAGGCCATTTCAAGTTTACTTAGGTAGGGAGTTCTCCAATGATCATTTGGGTAAACAAAGCAAATCCCATAGTTCCAATATTCCAAGGAGTGCTGGGGTTGTTGGTGACTCTTCTCAAAGCTATAAACAATTTAAAATTGTTATATTTATAATTATATGGGTACTATTATACAAAAGGGAATCTGTATGTACATTTACAAGTGAACAGTTTTTTCAAAATAATTTTCTTCATCTTTTCCAATGGTAGAAGCTTTAGAATTAAATAGCATTATTTTAAATATTCCTTTTTTTCTATAAAAAAAATTCATCAAGTTTAAAATTAAGGATTATGAGTTAAATTTATTATGTGCACATGGGTCCACTTTTATATGGTTGCATCCTAAATTTCCAGGAACTAGTTCTATAAAGGCAGGTAATCTGCTTATTTTCATTTCAATATGAGAATGGAAACAAATCACTTATAATATCCAAAAGAACTAAACCATTTTGAGAATTTAATGGAAAACACTTATGTATTAAGATATTTCCAGATTGAAATTCTGTTCTCATCATATTTCTATTCAAAAGTCTGATGCTTTTTGACTCTAGTGTCATCAGCTGTGTTATGGTTTCTTAGCCACATTCAAACTGAATCACGGCCTTCCCAAAGATCCAATGGAAGACCTATCAAATTTCTGACTAGAACATTTGGCACATGTTTTACTAGGGGTGTGCACAAGCATAACTAACATTTTACCTAGACCATTGACTATTAGTATATAAGATTATTTTCAGATAATCCAACAAATGGTTCACTAAGCTTTTATAAATTTAAGAACTGGTAGTACCAACATACACATATTAGTGGGATGTAGAATAGTAACCAAAACAAAAATGAAGATAATGGGACAAAATAGGAAAGCATTTTAACAACACATTTTGCCAATGTGTGTTAGATTTGGCATCTTCAGCTTTGAATGAAAGACAAAACTGTGAAAAAGAAACATGCATTGGGATTTTTGAGGATAAGAAGGGCAATAAATTAAATTAAAACCTCAGATCTGACAACCAGAGACCATAAAGTGTTTATATATATATATATATATATATATATTGTATTCATATTGTCAACTGAAAATTATGTCAGTTGACAATATGAATGCAATAGTGTTTTCTAAATTCTTCTAGTTGCTAAGGACATATATGTGTGTGTATTGATGTAATAGGAAATAACAGTTAAATTGATGATCCAAAGTTCTTTAGTATTTTTATTTTTAAAAAACAGTGCTCAATATAGCAGTAGAGCTTAAAATTATAATATTTTTTTTAAATCATATTTTTTAAAATAATTACATATATATATATATATAGAGAGAGAGAGAGAGAGAAAGACTTTGGTGCCTGTTGGATATTAAATCAGCTGACTCAGAGTAGATCTTTGTTTTTTCTCTCTTATCTCATGTACCACATTGTACTATTATTGACTTTGTGATGATCAATGATATTATGTATGGTCCTGGACCTTCGTTTATTGTCAAGAATTGCTGCCAATTCCATGTAGCCCAGTACAAACGGTTGCATGTTACTTGGAGGGGTGATGGCACTTCCTAATCCCATTGACCCGAGAAATTGAAATGCCATAAAATGCAATTACTTAACACTGCACCCAAATCATCTAAAAAATGAATTCTTATACCTTTTTATTGAATTGGTTGTTGTCATTAATGGGAAGGATGTATGTGATGAGAGGTAGCAATGGTATTGGTATTTGGTTCTAAATTGGTGAGTTTTAGTTATAAGTTACCACAGTTTCTTTATTAATCGATCTCTTTTGACTCTCCAGGCATTTAACAACCCCCTGGATAGGCACATTTATCCAAAAGAGCTGATATTGAATACTTTGAGAACATCTCTTCTCATTTGACATGGGAAAAGAAAAGGTACACAAATGTCATGACATTAACAGCTAATTACATTGGCTCAGGGAAAATAGCCTTTTCCTTTGTGTTTAAGGCGTGAAGACTGCTACAAGAATTATAAAGGCCAATATATTTTGCCTTATACAGATTCCTTAGTGAGGCAAGCCAGCATATCTAAAACATCATCAGAAAAATATCATGGCTTAGGTACTAGACACAATGGTCAACAACTAAATTGAGTGGGTGCCTAAAGGAAGATTGTATGTATTTCAGCAGGAATCTGCTTACTCCTATATGGCTACATAACCCAGGAGGACTATCACTCCTGATTTGAATCTCCTGGACATACCTGAGACATTGTTGAAAAGGAAATCAATTAGTTGTCCAACAATAACAAGAAGTTGTTGCGGACTTCTATCATAGGCATAAATGAAAAACACTCAAGCTGAGCATGCAGCCATTTTCAATGGGACATCAAGGCTGAGGGCAATTTTATTGGATAACCTTTTACTTTTTTTTTCCAGAGTTTAAACATTTATAAAAATTTATCTTGAAAAAAAAATGATTTTTTTCAGTTAAATATATTTGTTTTTGTTTTTTTATTTGTTCTCAGTTACTTGGCATATTCTATAGAATTTAATTACTTTGGTTTCTCATTGGTCCATTTTTAATCTTTCTCCTCCAATCATTTTAATTGTCAATGAATATAATTTTCAAGTCATCTTGTATAGTATTTCCTTCTCATTGAATATTTTTCTTTCTTTTTTTAATTTCTTTGCTATCTTGTTTCCTCTTTTGCACTATCCCTTTTTAATTCACACTGTCTATTTATAATTTTGTTCTCTTTTCCCTTTCCTTTTTTGTTATCTCTCTCCATTTTTTGTTCTCTCATTCTCTTTTTATTTTCTTTCTTTTTCTATCTCTTTCTCTTTTGAGTTTTCTCTATTTCTCTTTTTGTTCTAATTTTCTGTCTTTCTTTTTCCATTTCTTCTCTTTCCCACTTAATTCTTTTGTACTTTCTTTCTCTTTGATCTATTTTACTGTTTCTCTCCCTTTTATTTGCTCTCTATCACTCTCCTTCCTCATTTGGTAATCATTATTTTAAAGTCATCCTCATGGAATCACAGAGAAACATTCAAGTGAAAAATTACTATTAATAAACATCACTTGATGTGAAAATATTGTGATTATATTTATTGCTTCCTTTTTCTTTTAAACTTTTTCTAATACGTCAAATTATTTTCAATAAATTAAAGTTAACTTTTTTCTGAGTCTTGAAAATAATTATCATAAGATTTGATTTTAATTAAATGTTAATTTCCTTTTCAAATCCAACATATGGCCTAATCATATGCATATTTTTAAGAGTTGTCCTGAAAAGTTCTAAGCTCAACCAAGAAGTCTCCCCATTGCCAAAAAATAGGATATTTATTCAGATTTTGGCAAGTGGATCAGGCTAAGAACTTTTAACACCCTCACCCACATATAAAAAAATTGCATATGCTTGAGTAGATATTTCTATCCTGTTCTGCTATTAATATCTGCATTAATTCCAGATTACTGAAAATCTTTTGCATTTTGTGTTGTTCTCCAATATGTAATCAGTTGTCAACTTCTTTTTATAATTTCCAAAATTTCGACAAAAGTCAAATTCTGCAATTGTTTTGGGTATGCCATAACAGAAATTATAAGTTTAAAACCTGCTGAAGCTAGAAAGATATCAGTTATTTAATTTTGCCCCCTCTGGCCTGGTTGTTTTTCAATTTTTTAGTTCAACTGCAAAACACCGAATCCAAGGCACAGCAAATTCTGATTCATTCAAGCAACTTAAACATCCTATCAGCAAGTCCATAATCTCCCGTCTTGGTTTTCAGTAGATTTCTATACAGTTTACATTATTTACACTTGGATTCTTGTCCTAATATTGTTATTATCAAAACATTTCATTTGCATTCATTGAGGATTTTATTTTCTTACTGCTGCTGCTGAAGTTTTACTGTCATTTCTATTTATTTATTAATGGTTCCAATATCATTTTTATTTCTATGCTAGGCTTACTAAGAAGATTCTTATAGCATCTTTTTTTATTTCACTGAAAACAAGGCTATAAAGACACTAAGATGGAAGGTGTTACTGAATGTTAGAGAGTAAGTGAAAACAAAAATAATAAAAGAACTGGAATTAAGAAGACAGAAAATAATGATTAACATTAAAATTTTGAAGATCAAATTTGCCTGGGAAGCTAAAAGCCAGAAGAGTTCCACAAGCAAGAAGTATGATAGAAGAAATTGTTAGCATAGAACTTAAGGTTACATCTAGTAATTTCAACTGTAAAATGATGAGACCTTGCTGCCAATCTAGTACTGGGCTTAAATTCATAAATTCTAGGTACTATAGAGAAAAATTCATCAGAAAAATTTATCATGAAAGTATTTACAGAAAAGGCACTGGGAAGTTATATTATAGTTGGGGGGGAGTGACTGACGCCGAGAGGCCAAGTCAGGACCAATAACATTGCAGATTTCTAGGATTTTATCAAGAATCTCTAAATGTATAGCAGGAGCACCAGACCAGATATAGCTGTAGTATTCAGTAAATGGGTGAATGGTAGATTATAAATTTGTAAGATAGATTCTGGAGAGAAAAATTGTCTAGCACAACTTAGTGAACAAACTTTCCTAGCAGCAGACCTAGCACATACACTTATTCTTTCAATCTCCAGTTTACTTATCTGTTCAGTATTTTTACTTAATTCTTTAAGTTTTAGTGACTATTCTTTTCCCTTCATACCTGATCAGCCATGCCTGATTTCATTATCTTGCCTGTAATTATGTTTCTTTTATTCTCCTCCAGCCTTGCTATAAAGTTGTAATAAAAAGAAAATGAAAGAAATTAATAATAACAATGAATAATAATTGACTGTTTTGTATAGCAAATAGTTTAAATAATTGTTGGTATTTTTGTAATAATTTAATTTCTGTCAAATTTCTAATCTTTGGCAATGCCACTCATTTATTTAAAAAAAGAAACTTTTATTTGTGGTTTGGAATCAGGAGTATTATTTCCTTTTGCTTGGGTTATGTTATTCAATGATATAATACAAATTATTAAATTAAACTGAATATCAATGACATGTAAGACAATTATATCATGACATATATTCAATGACATATAAGATCCTGCATTACATTTAATAATTTGTATTATAGAGTGAGATTAGCTATATGTACTGGTAGTCAAGGTGGAAGTTCAGGGATTATGTGTTAGTGACATATAAAAAGTAAAATTGATGAGCTAAGTTCTTTTTTTTTAGTTCACTTTCAAACAAATGCCCTTGGAAAAGGCATAAATTCATCTCTTTTCATCTAAACTATGCAGGATAGATTGGGCTCTGTATCCTAAGGCAGTGATCAGCCTAAGAGAAAGCAAACTCTGAACTGAAAATTTTGAAGACACCAACAGGAAACCACTTCACTATATTTCACAAAAAGTTATAGCAATTCACAGATAATAAAGAAAAGGAATTTGTTGTGAAGGCAATGGGAAACCATTCCATTATCTTTCGTAAGAAGGCATAACAATTCGCAGACAATAAAGAAAAAGGAATCTGTTAAGAAGGCAGTGGGAAACCATTCCTTTATATTTCCCAAGAAGTTTCAGCAATTCACAGATAGTGAAGAAATGGAATATGCAGAAAATCATGATTGCCTGCATTAAGGGATTTGGCATTTTAAATAAAAAATATGGGATAAACATTAAACTACTAGATAACCCATGATGAGATCCAGAAGATCCATTTTGAGCCATTTTATGTGTGAGCAAGACAGTCATGGTGAGGATATTCTATCAAATATTGTACTTTCTTCTTGTATTGCTTTCTAAGGTCTCAGATTAAGACAATAAAATAAATTGAACTGACATATAAATTTAAAAAAATGTGACTGTATCTTGCAGGTGCTTCTTTTAAGATAATTATTTTGAAGGAGGAGGGATCAAAGAATTCTTTTTCATGCAGTGGAGAAAATTTATTTTCAAGGCAGCAGATTTTCTAATTTTCTTAGCAAATATTTCATTTTGATATACTTCAATACAGATATTTACAAAGCTTACCTCAGTTTTGCACAAAGAAGCCACATATATATATATATATATATATATATATTATATATTAAAGATACCCTTTAAAGTAATGCGAAATAACAGCATCTAAGAATTTCAGTGAATCCTGTTCTCAGGGACATGATTTATTATTTTATTGTCAACTGCATATTCCACCTTTAAGTCGGTCCTCTCTCTCACCCCTCACCCATCGATACCTAGATAGAAGGCGTTAAGTTAAGCGACGTCTAGCCTACACAGAGGTGGTTGAGGATAAGGAATTGAAAATGGTACATCTAACTGACTCATGTCTTCTCTCCCACCTCACGTCCGTCAAAAATGTGCAAGTTTCTTTTCATTTTTCACTTCAACTTTTGGAAGTAAAGTCTGATGATCCAGAGCCCTTTAAAAGTGTTGTAGTGAAATAACTTTACATGGAACCTTTTAGTTTTAAGTCATCTGTTTTTATTCAGACATATTTACTCTGAATTTACATTGAGCTCTCTGGATATCATCCTCCTTGGATCTACCAATACGGATTACCTAGTTTTGCATAAACTATATATATATATATATATATATATATATATATATATAAAGAGTTGGGCGGTTTGGCAGTTTATGTTTCGGTATCAGTTTCCATATTTTTTCTTGATCCGTGTTCGATTCGGTTTTTCGGTTTTTAATTTAGTATTTTTGCTTTTTAATGAAGCCATTCATTTTCTTGTATAGCATTACCACTCGATATCTGATTTCATTTAAGATTGATAAATTTGCAACTTAGTCCGTTCAACTCACAATTTATCGTGTATTTCTCAAAAATATTCATATGACAGGAAAGAAAATAAAATAATCTTTCTAATTTGTATGTGCTTTTAGCCTTTTTTTTATTCATTGAATTATTTATTTTTTTTACAGCGAGTATTTTGCTTTGAACAGCCGAAAATACGAAATATGATCCCCCCACCCACGCGAGACTAAATTTTATTTACACTTACTTTGATTTACAAAATTAAAGTGACCAAACTTTATCAATATTCTTGAAATTGTACACTCAACAAGAGACATTAAACTACAACCAGGAAGATGTTCATTTCTTCTCTGACCTGTGAAAGCAAATTCCTTCAAAAATTAAAAGTAGGCAAAAAATACAAAAATAATAATAATAATTTATTTAGTTTGCAACAACTTTTTCGTAATTGGTGTACTGGCTTACTAGGAAACCCTTACAAAAAATCCGACTTCATAAAATTTAACATTAAGACGAAACTGGCAATTATTTTTTTTATTTTTACTCGCTATTTTGTTGTTAATCTTACCACAAAAAAAGTTTTGTTTTTTTTTGTTTTGTTTTTTTGAAGGCTGAAAAGTGAAACAAATAGATTTCAGACATCATGTCGTATTTCCTTTTTTTCTTCTTCATTTCTTTTGTAAACAAATAGATTTCACATTTATTTCCTAAAACTAAAAAATTTCGATGCCTTTCACGGTGTAAAGATGAAACCGAAAAAAGTTGATTTTTCGGTGAAACTGCACATCTCTAATAAGCATGCCACCATAACGATATTTAAGAGCAGGTTTAACCACATGCATACACACACACACACATATATAATGATTGTTATTTTTATTGTTTATCAGACCCTGAAGAGAGGTGTATATATAAAATTTAAAGTTGGTTTAAACTTTTCTTCATTTGTTTCTTCTGTGTGCGTGCCTTCAGGCTTTTTGCCCATCATGACTCTCCACAACTTCTTATTCTTTGTAACTATTTATAAATTTTGTCTTTTCACCATCTATTTCACAAACTCTACTCTGCCATCCATTCACTCAAGGGTACCAGGTAGGTTATGTGTTGCTTTCCTCTGACCCTTTTACAGTGTAACCCGGATATAAGAGAGTTGTCGGGACCTGAGGAGAAGTTTCTTATATCCGGGTTTGGTCTATTTTGTTTAGGTAAGTATGGAAATAATTTGGGACCAGAAAAAATATCTCTTATATCCGGGTTTCTCTTATATCGGGGTCTCTTATATCCGGGTTACACTGTACCTTCGATTTGTCCTGTGAGTATCAAATTTTCCAAGCCCTCTTTCCTCATTATGTTCCCTAGAAATTTCAACAATCTCTTCTTGATGTTATGTATAAGTGTCCTTTTTGTTTCTATTTTCTCAAGAATTTTGTCCTTGCTCACACATTCAGTCTATTGTATTGTTAGTATCATGATGTAAAACCACATTTCTGTTGCTTTAAGTCTCTTCTTCACCCGTGAAGAGATTGTCAGAGCATTCACTGCCATATAGGATGACTGATATTACATAACAGTTCAGTATGCTTTTCTTTTTTACTGGTGAAAATTTTCTAGTTTCTTAATACTTTGCTTAGGTTTTGGAAGGCATCTTTCACTATCCCACTGAACCTTCGGATTTCAGTCCCTAACTTCCATCTTCTGTCAAATTGCTTGCGAATTTTTGAATTATTGTACTGTGGTCAAAAGAAATTAGCAATTCTGTTTTGGGACACAATTTCTAATCGGGCGTTTCTCTCATCTACAGCAGTTTCCATGTATTTTTTGTACTTCTCTTCCCCGTATCCACTTTGTTGTTCACTGTTCATTCCTCCTGTCATAATTTTATGTATGGTACTGCATACCCCAAGAGAGTCATCTCTCATCTCGATGATGGTTTACTTATAATGGTAAATCACCAATCAGCCGCCCACATGATAGACAAACGAGCACCCCAGAATGGAGCACTAATGCACCTGGATGTCTCTCCTTGTTATTCCATCTAACCACGCTAATATTATATGCAGTTACTAATGAAGTCATTTCTTGTGGTACAACAAAGAGGAAGGGTCTCTTTACATGGAGTCCTGCATGCCAGAGAAAAACAAACTCTCTTTTGTTGAGAATAAGGCAAGTCCTGTTCACCATTTTTGCCATTCAACTCCAGTTCTGATTCACAATGTCTGCCACATGTACTTATTTCAGTGTCTCCAATTTGTATTTTGCATGTTGGGCTCTTCTTTTTGCTGACAACCATGCATTCTATCTTCTTGCAATTTGTTACGGAGTGGTTTCACAGTTGTATTTGTACTAAGTCGGTCCTAAAATAGGTTCAACGTACAAAACATTAGGAACTAGATATAATAGGTAATGACGCAGAGTAATCTAGTTGCGGTCGCTGATACTTTAGTATCCGACTAACGGTCGTCCGGCATTGACTGACTGACCATCCACCTGAGCCACTCCTACTTATTATAGGTGGGAGAGTCTATTAACTATAGAATAGGTGTGTTCCACTATAACACAATTGGTGTTGAGTCCTGTCTTTTTATTTTTCTTCATTATCTTCTGTATGAGTTCTTATAGTTTTCTTTCGACGTCTGCCATCAACACTGTGGTAACTACATATCTTATGTTGTAATTTTATAAGTAGGGTTTTAATTTTCTTAGAATCACCTTGCTGTATAGGTTGAATAAGTTTGAGAAGACACATCCTTGTCTTACACCCATTTCTGTTTTTGTATATTTACTGAATTCATTTTTTATCCATATGCATGTGATTTTCTGCCAGTATAGGTTCTGGATTATTCTAATATCCTTTCCAGATATATCATGGTTACTTAGCAATTCCAACAGTTCTTTCTGGTGTACTTTATCAAACACTTTTGTATAATCTATAAAACATAGGCATATATCCTTTTGTATATGTATTACACCTTAGCATATGTATTACACCTTATCATTCTGAACATAAATGTTATTCCAATGTCTTCACACTGTTCTTTCCCCATTTCTGGTCTAATTCTGCTGCACACTCTATTCATCAGAATTTAGATGCTAATTTTAGTAGGACCTCTACTGATATGTCACCACTGGCATTCTCTTTTATTCTTGATTTTTATTTCATTATTATAGCAAAATCTTTAGCAATATCTGGATCAATGACAACAAATTTAGTATAGCAGATAAGGAAATTGAACATAGAATAGGTTGTGTTAGGAGGAATTTATTCCCAACACCACAACTGCTATAAAACCAAAACATTAACATAAAAACTTCATTTAGGTTCTTAAATATCCTCGTCAGATCGAGACTTTTCTATAGATGCCATGCCATGCTGTCAAGCTTGCTCAGAAATATCTCAATTGTTGACTATATATAACTGCCTTCTCAGATCGATGGTCAAAAACGGCTTCAAGCAAGTGAAATGTGTAGGCCACAACTAAGACCATCCTTCAACACTTGTGGACTGGCATTACAGAATCACAAAGAACAGATAATAGAAACCACATCTCTTGAAGAATTTCAACAGCAGCAACAACTAAAATGGATATTACATGTAACTCAAAGAGAGAACAGTGGCATAATCAATATGCTGACATTCCACACAACCTCAAACAAAAGGCAAGGAAGGAAGCTCCCATCAATACTGGGAAGATTATTAACATTATTATTAGTAGGAAATTTGTTTTCCTGAAAAGTTGTTTTAAGAGAAAGATGTTGTAAATTTCAATCAACGGCACGTCTAAATGCTCATTCAATGAGTGGAAAATGTTTCCTTATAAAAACAGCTAATATTACCATTTACCATATATATATATATATATATATATATATATATATATATATAAAAGTGAACATTAAAGTCAACAACTCAGAGGTGACAGTCTGTTTCATGCTAGACGAAATTGGCGGTCTGATGTCGCCTCTGAGTGTTGACTTCAATGTTCACTTTTAAATTTATATTTACATATGCTCTATCTCTGATATTGAGCACTTTATCTCAAAAATATAGCACACCTTAAAACTATATTTCTTCATATATATATATATTCCAAGGTTTGAATAAGCAGCTCTAAATAGAGTCTGCCCCAAAATAGCCTTCTGGCATAAAAGTGATGTATGTCATAAAAATGACTGAGCACCTGAATATTAATTCAATAACCAGGTAGGCAATGACTGGCCACTACTTTAAGTTTCATATGTCTACACACAATCTTCAGGTAGCCAGTAACTTGCAATGATAAGATGATTACCTAATATACTGCCGGAAGAGTACAATTTGACAAGAAAACCAAACTCGCACAGTGGGGAAGGTAGATCATCCAGCCAAGATGTAAAATGGAAAAAAAAAAATTCAACCAAAAAAAGGCTTGCCAGTATAGCAAAAAGTGCTCAATAACAAGAGAAACTAGTACCGTGTATATATATATAGATATATATATCTCCACACATACCATATTTCCTTTTGCATAATACAAGAAATTTTGAGCAAAAATTAAAGGCAGGTCATGCAAGTACACTTTTTCAGAAATTTTTACTCAACTTAAAAATCCACCAAGATTGCAATATTTACATTATTTGGACTATTGTCCTCATCTTTGTTGTCATATTTATTACAATGTTTCGTCCGTTGTATGCTCTGGCCTTCTTCAGGTGGTTGAAATGTCGAACTGAACCCTTTATTTTACTTACTGGGGTAGACTGTTCTAGTTCCACATTCCATGGAAGAACACATGGCATAGTGGATAAAGCTGTTGGTTAGATCCAGTGACAGAACCTAAAGAGTTGTGAGTTCCATACCTGATTAAGGCAGTGGAGGGGAATTAACAGGAGATAACTGATAACTGACATCCATTAGACATGGCATGTGGAACTAGAACAGTCTACCCTAATGGGAGAAATAAAGGGTTTAGTTCGACATTCCAACCACCTGAAGAAGGCCAGAGCATACCAAAGCTGAAACATTGTGATAAATATGGCAACAAAGATGAGGACAATAGTCTGAAGAATGTAAATAGTGTACATAATACCTCATCTCAGAAATATAGACAGATACCAAGATTACAAATACACTCAGTTTTATTCACACAATAAAGTTTATTTATATTTGATTTTCTTCTTTTTTTTTAATAAAGTTTTCTTTCTTCATTCCAAATGTAAGACAATATTTTTTTAATTTTCAAAGTTTATAAATATATAGAAATATAATAATGTCATATCAAACAGAAAAGCATGATAGATTAATTAACACCTTGAAATGTATTACCAGGTATGTCTAATTAACACCATAAAATGTATTACCAGGTATATTTAATTAACACCTTAAAATTTTAAGGTACAGGCATGTACATTTAGCCCCTTTACCAAAAATTTGAATATAAGTTTTGAAATGGCGATTAGTTGAAACATGCAATGATTAATCATCCGGTTCATTTTTATTCTTTAATCTTGTGAAAAATTAAATATTTTAGTGAAATATATATATATCTATATATATCTATATATATCTATCTATATATATATATATATATATATACACAACATTGAGATTTAAATGGATAATATAGTACAACTTTAAAAAAAAAATTGTTTAGGAATTGCTATACTACAGGGTTGTATTATACTCAAGGATGTAATTTATTTCCTGTTTCTAGCTGGTTGTATTGTACTCAAGAAAATACAGGATATGTGTGTATGTGTATGTATGTATGTATGTATGTGTGTGTGTGTATATATATATATATATATATATATATATATATATATATATATGCACACTATAAAAGGCCCAAACACTAATATTAATATTAATTAAATATTAATATTAGTGTTTGATCGTTTTATATTATATTCCTATTCTGTCCTGGACATTGAGTTCTAAATGGATTCTATCCTCTTGGAATTTATATATATATATATATATATATATATATATATATATATATATATATAAACCACTAATATTATCTGTGTGTGTGTGTGTATGTATATATATATATATATATATATATATATATATATATATATATATATAAACCACTAATATTATCTGTGTGTGTGTATGTATATATATATATATATAATATTATATGAAAGGATTACTAACTTTTAAATATCAATTTTATCCCGACTTCGAAGTTTCTTGGTAAAATTTTCCATCTTCAGGGGTTGGTCTTAAATGGTAGATTTTTTTTACAGTTGTAAATTTTTTCTTCAAAATTAAATTTTTCCTTTAACATCAAATTAAATTTTTTTTATGGTTTATATAGAAGTCGTTATGTTCTGTTCTATTATTAATCAAACTGTAATATTTGTTAATTTTTATTAATTAATTATAATTATATATATATATATATATATATATATATATATATATATATATATATAATAGCACTATTCTGTCAGTAATGTTTACATTATTTTCTCACCTATAACAATCCTTTTCTTCTTGATTTCCAATTCATTGCTGTAGTAAAATCATTAGCAACACTCACACACAATAGTCTGTAATTTTTGCATTTATTTCTGATCACTGTCAAACACTTCTTCCTGTTTTTAAAAGTATTTTTATACCAAACCCATTAGTAATACATTTATCTTATGCATATAATTACCCTATTCTATCAGTAAGACTTGTAATAATTTCTCACCACTGACAATACCTTTTATTTTGTTTTTTTTTATTTTTTTATTTTCAGTGTGTGGCTTACAGATTGAATATTGAGATTACTAATTAAAAATTTCAGATAAAAACACCCAAAATTACTTTAATCATGCATTTCTTCCACTAATCTCAGAAACTGTTAGTGAATAAAATGACTAATGTAAAATGGTGGAGTGCCATATCTGTAAATTCAGATGACAGTGATAAGAAAACCTAAAAACTTGCTTATCTGTAGCTAACCAGATTCAAGTATAGTTGGTGCTAAAATAAAATCAAAGATATTTTACTTCATTTTATTTTTTTCTTCAATTAAAATTTTCTATGTTTGTACGATTTTGTATTTTCTTTGTCAATACTACCCCCCTCTTGATAGAACAGGTTAAACTATGCACTGAGTTATTTTGCTAGCAATTTTTCATACAATATTGTGAATTTATTGTGTATATATACCTTTTGTTTGTGTTTTTGAAACAGTTTATATTTTTATATTGTAAATGTCTTAAGATACATAACAGCTATAATAAAGGCTTTATTTTGCCAAAAATACAATTGACCTTGGTAATTCTGAAAGACATGTTAAAGATAGGTAATCTTTGTAAATATAGACCTCAACATCAAGAGACAGAGCAAAAATAATCAGTAATTATTAAAATACAAATAAAAAACACCAATGAGCTATTTTATTTTAATTATATATGTATATTTGATAAAAATATAGATTTTAGGTATGCTATATTTATGGATAAAAGTACTCTATATCAGAGATAGAGCATATATGAATATAAATGTGGACACTAAGTTCAACACCAAGTGGTAAAAGTTTGTTTAAACTTGAACACAATCTTCATGGCCTGATGATTGTGTTCAGGCATGAAACAGACTGTACCAAATGGCAAGGAAAAAAATGTATTTTTATCATCATTAGTATAAATTTTATCTCTGTTATTTTACATCAAGCACTTTTATTACCAACAGCACTCAGTTTCCATACATTTACTAAAGTTAAGCAACATCTAGCTTGGTCAGTATCTAGATGGGTGATGCTTGGGAATACCAGGTGCGTTAATCTTGGATGTGTGGGTGGTGTAATGAATAATGGCTCAGAATTGTTAATCAGAGAGAAGAGCCCCAATTCTTGCTGGGTTTAACTCAACTCTTTACTTTTAATTACTACCTATGATATCCTTGCCTCAAATAGGAATCAATATTAAAACAATGTTGCTTGTACCAAAATTAAGATATATTATTGGGACTCTGGCACAACAAGGGAAATGAGGCTTAGGATCCAACATGTTAAATACAAATCTGGTTTATTAGGCATGAGTGTAGAGTGAGGACTTTATTTTGTTACTGGCCGCATAAAGTTCTAAGTCAACTGAATTTGCACAAACACAATAGAATCTGAGTCAACAGCATCAGAAAACTCTCTTTATTTTGTCAAATTATCTGAAAAAGTGGGATGACATATGTGATGTTCATCAATAAGGGTCTTTGTTGTGAAGCAGTTGGTCATGGTTAAGTGTAATTGGAAAAAATAGACAACATCATTGCATCAATTGACAAAGTTTCCAATAAACAATAAGAAAAGGAAGAAAAAGAATATGGCACAAAATAAAATATATATATATATATATGCAAGTCAGAACTATGCAAAGTATCAGTAATATGGCAAAAGGTTCACAAAGTAAGAATGGTGTTTACATGCAAAAGGGATGCAGTCAAGTAACTTTTGCAATCTGAATTCAAAACAAGACAGAACAAAAATATGGTGGATAAAACGAAAAAGTGGTTTATTTTTATTGGTTAGGAAGAAATCACAATGTGCATTTGTAGGTTGTATCTCTAAATTTTGGAAGCAGTGTTTTAACAGTCATTCCTCTGTATTGCAACCAACACTTTTTTCTCATTACATACAAAGTCATTTGTTTACTAAAATCTTTTCAATTATAATCCCAAGATTTTTTTCAGCACAAAGCAGACAATTGCAAAAAGGAACTAAAATAGAGCATATTTTTGTCATTTCTGCATCATATTGTAATATAATGTTGGAATAGATATTGCCCAAAATACACACCAGACATTAAGTTGGGTGTACCAGAGGATTTACTGGGAGTCAGTCCCAGCTACTGAATGCAGAAGAATGTGACCTCATACCTCTATCTGGTATTACAAATGTGGGAATGAGAATTTTGGACAGATGGATGTCTAAGCAAGCACCCCAGACAGTCTCACACACACAAGCCAAGTGGAGAAGGTAGAGTCCATATATTAGATAAGAGACTTCTAGGAACCACTCATATACCACAGAGTAGATGAGAGTAACTGATGAAATATTGAAATGAATAAAATGTTAAATAATGAAGGTTCAAGTCTCACGTTATCATGAAAAATGGGAGGAAAAGAAGCTTTTATTTATTTTATGATGAAATTAAGTTATTCCTTCAATATCTGTCTATATCTCTGAGATGAGGTATTATGTTTATAACAAGGACACATGGCCCAGTGGATAAAGGCATTGGTTAGATCCAGTGACTAGACCCAAAGATTTTGTGAGTTCAGTACTTGGCTACAGCAGTGGTGAACCAAAACTTGGAGAGTTGAGTTAAAAGGGAAATAACTGAGCCATCCAGAAGAGGCATGGCACGTGGAACTAGAACAATCTACCCCCCCCCCGGTAGACAGTTTTAAGGGTTTGGTTCGAAATTCCAATCACCTGAAGATGGAAGGAATGTACAATGCTGTGAATATGGCAATGAAGATGATGATAACAGTCCAAATACTGTAAATATTGTAAGTTATTCCTTTCTGTTCATGGGGCCGGGGGGGGGGAAACAGTTGGGACTAGGTTTGCTGCATTGCTAAAAAGACAATCATAAACAAAATATCTTCATCTATAACAACAAAAGACTATTATCAGTGACAGTCGTATGCATTATTACATTTCTGATGAGATCACTCTGTCAATAACCTTTATTTGTTCATTAGATGAAACATTGTCTTATTTTATGTGTCATGTCTTTTCAGAATGTTGGCAATCATGGTGCTTCACAATTTCCTCTTATTCATAGCTCTCAGCAATATTTGTCTCCTAACTATCCCTCCTAATCCTTGTATGCTTATGACCATATCATGTTAAAAGAACAGTTCTCCAAAGTTAAGCAATGTCAAACCTGGTCAGTACCTAGGTGGGTGACCACTTTGGAATAACAAATACTATAAGCTTGGATGTGTGGATGGTGAATTGGATAATGGGTTGGAGTTGGAAATTAGACAGCAGAGTTCCAATTCCAGTCAATTTTATTATCATACATGCAAATATCGTTAGGAAAGGTATAAATCTGCCTCTTCTTGGGAATATCAGGTGCATAAGCTTGGATGTGGGGGTGGTGTAATGGATAATGTCTCAGAATTGTTAATTGGAGAGCAGAGTTCCATTTCCTATTGGGTTTGTTATATTCACTTACATGTAAATAACACTGGGAAAGATATGAATCCCTCTCTTCTCCCACCAGAAGATTTGTATCACTAAAACATTATCTCCACCATTCCCAAATTCTTACAATCTAAAATTATTTTCAGGCTTTAAATGACCTGCAAGGGGTTGATAAGTCATAGAAAACAAATCAATCAATCCAAATTTAATCTTAACTATAACATATGATTATTAGTTAAGGTGATACATTTGTCATTACTGTTTGTTTAAAAAATGGAAATTGTTCATGACTCAACCTCATAAGTCTTGCTTAGGATAGTACAAGGTTAAATAGGTTTTTTGGAAGATTTCATTACAGCTTGTCACCAATGTATTTATATTATGCACATCTAATTAACCTTTACTATCAGTAATGCTTGCATGGAGTTAACTCCAGTTACTTACTTTCCTGAAACTCCTACTCAGGGGTGCTCTCTGAACTATAAATAATCTGAAACATTTTTTCTCACTCCCTTCTTACTTCTTCCATTTACATGTCAACATGTAAGTCTCTTGGGAAACATGAGAACACACTAACATGCACATACAGACTTTCACTCACTTCACATCCTTTGAATTTTAAATGTTTTCAGATTCTTTTTTACACACATAGTTGTCTTTGTTATTTGTATACCTTTCTTGTTAATACATTATCATTTGTTTTTACATATATTGGTTCTTGTTGTTTCTTGCTATTTTATCATGGTGGACATACATTCAAATCCTCCATTTTTGTTGTGAGTATTCCAGGAGATACATGTTTTTTCCCCAATTCAAAAACACAATGTCAATAATGCCCACAACACTTGTATTCATTTTTGATGACTGGCAACCCCTTTTTTCCCAATATTCAATTCATTACTATAGTAAAATCATTAATAATACATTTACAACATACAGAATCGTGCTACCATTACACCAACTGCAAATTCCACAGCTGATGATAATGTCAGCCAAAAGTTCTTTTGTGCTGATAATCAACTGTCAAACATTATTTCTCTGATAGTCAAGTTATGCAAAATGCTGGAATAAAATATCTATATAATGATTAGTATTAAAATATCTTAGGTCTGCTAATAGGAAAGTAGGTTTATGTGTCATTCCAGACAATTTTTCTCACCAGAATCTATATTAGATGTTAAATTATCTTTGGGATATTATCACAGTAACAGATAGTCTGTTCAATCTTGAATTATTCCGATACGAATTCACTAGTGTTGCCACTACTTAGGCAGATCTCATCTGAACCAGCAAGGGAGACAGGTTAATCCAACAAAACATTAGTTTTTTATAACCAAGAGAATGTAAGTTCAATCCCTATGCTGGGTAACAAATATTGTCTCTAGAACAGAACTTAACATTACATATTCATGAGTCTACCATTTATCCTTTCTTTGAAAATTGCTGCCATATTTGGTTCAGTGCTCCTGCTGTGTATTTAGATATCTTTGATAAAATCCCAAAAAGAATCTGCAATATTATTGGTCCTGAACTGGCATCTAGGCTTCTGTCACTTTCCCACTGCCATAATGTAGCTTCCCTGTGCTTTTACTAATGTTAGACGGTATGCACCAAACTTTAACCTTCTCATTCCTCTTTCAAACATATCAAAATATTAACATGACAGCTTCTATTTTGACATGAGATTCAAAGGTACTTCATGCCCATAGCACTGACCATCAGCCAAACCAGCTTGGATGTAGCCAGTTTCTTGAAAGTGATCAGGTGAGCTAGAGAAACAATAGATAACTTTGCACAGACATCATGGATCTACCCACAGTGACCCCCCCCCCAAGGCTCATATCATCTGTGATTGTTCTGGGAGTTGTAAGCAATGAGGGCTATGTCTTGCTGCCTTGCATATTTCTATAGGGTGCCAAGGTCAATGCTAATGCCTACATCTGTGTACAAAATAGAATGATACAATATGGTACATCTTCCAATAAGATTCTGTCCCCATTGTCTGAGTGAGACAAGCAAGGCTGACCAATAATTTTCATGTGCATGTCATGCCCAACATCTGGCTTCCAAGCTCTCCCAATTTTAATTCCCTTGACTACAAGGTCATTAAGAAGACCAATAACTTCACAATACCAAAGACTTGTTGAAGGCTATTATTGTGTTGGTCAACATGAACAAGAACCATTTGATCTGTGAATGCATTTGTTTCTGAGTTCTCATCAAGGCCATCCTCAAGGTTGGGGGCAGTTTTATGGAATAAACAATTTTTGTTTTTTTGTGTTGGACATGTGTACAAACATTTTTGAAAATATACCAATTCTTTCCTATTGATTAGCTTTGTTTTTCTTTTCAGTTGCCTGCTGTTGTCTATGCTATGAAAAAGATTTTGTGGGAAAATTCTTCTTTGAAATTGCTTTTTCAAAGCACAGAAATATTTTTATTGTCCAGACATTAACAATAAAAGAGAACTAATTATAGCTTAAAGCAAAAATTACAAAACGAAAAATTTAGGATGAAAGTTAAAACTATATAATAGGAAAATAAGTGGAACTCACCCACACTTTCCCATTAAGGAGGAAAATGTTTTTATGTGAAAACATTCTCCTGTCTCCATATTGGAAGGTTCTACATGAAAGGGTTTGGCTGTGAACAGACAAGCTAACACTTACCAGTTTTATATATAGTTGAAATTTTGCAATATTTATATACAAAGTGTTCTCAATATTGAAGATAGAGCACACACACATATATATGGTGAGGGCACAGCAATCAACACTATGTGTTGATTGTCAGTTTTCATGCCTCATTCATCTTCAGACAAGGAATATGTATACATGTGTATGTAAAATATATATATATATATATATATATATATATATCAAGAACAATATTGGGGAAAAATGTATGACAAAGTGGAAAAAGTTTTCTCATGATGGATGAAACGCGTCACAAGAAAACTTTTCCCACTTTGCCATACATTTCCCCCATATATATATATATATATATATATATATAGTCAGCATATCTTCATTCAAACATGATTCATTGAATAACACAGAGATTTATTCAGTTTCTTGATGTTATGGTGAAATTCAACAAGAAAGGGACCATCATTTTTTATAACTCGAGTACTTTCAATCTTTTCTGAGATCAGAAATTTTCTTGGTTCAGATTTGTAAATTTTTAAATTTTAAAGTAAATATGTTTGCATTTTCTACTTTTGTCTATTTCTTTTCTTTTACTATATTTATTTATTTTTCTAAACCTAAAACTTGACCCTCAGGAACATTCTTTTGACCCTCATTTGGGAACACCCTACTGCTATCCATCAACTGTTCACAAAATGATATGAAGATTAACAATGTTTAAATTTCTCCTGAATGACTTCTCGTCTGGTAAGGACAGACTTGAGCAACAGGTGTCGCCTCAGACCATTACCCAATGACTGTTCACAACAAACCAGAAATAGTAATTAAGACAGAAATGGCAACAGAAAGAATACTTCTACTCCGAATCAGGAAGAGATAATGGAAATTCCTTGGATACATAGTGAAGAACAAAGGCTTGGAAAATTTGACCCTCACAGGGCATATTGAAGGCAAGAGAGATAGGGGAAGGCAGCAAATCATTTACCTGACAGGCTTGTGTGAATGGATAACAGAACGGGTGGTCGTAGGGTTAGCAAACGGTGAAAAAATTCCTAAGAGCTGAACTAGATAAGAAGTTGTGGAGAGTTATGACCGTCTATGTCCAGAAGGGACCTGGTGCATAGAAAAAGATTAGATCATTGGACTTTTTAAGTAATTACTTATCTGCCAGCCTATTAGACGCATGTCCGATACAGCAGTATCAAGTATGAGAGAGACATGAAGACCATGAAAAAAAGCGGGGGGTTCAACAGGAATCAGTGCACACATAAAGCTTAGCCCTGAAACTAGGACCCCTGGAAGTAAACAAAAATGATATGAATAAAAAATATCCCTGAAAAATTCACCCAAGAAAAAGAAATTAATGGAACTGCACAATATCTCACTGCTTATTTTGTAGAAATACCAGATTTTTCTTTGACTGGTATATTGCTGCTTGCTTTGTGTGTGTGTTTTATTGATATACAGGTATTGGAATTTACTTTTCTCTATGTATGGCATGGGACTTCATTTACCAACAAGTACCATATTTCTGGGTTTTTTGCCTATTACCATATGTACCAGTGTTCACTGATACCAGTAGATTTATTTGTAGCTATTATAAATCTTCTGTATGTGCAGATGTTGACCCTGAAAAAGAACTAAAACAATTTTCAATAAATGCATGATGAAATGTACTAAAATTCTTCTTTTCCAAAAAATGCCCTGATAATTAAACTTTCCCTCACTTCTATTAAAAGAAAAGTACCATTCGTATAATTTGCGCTAGTACTGTAAATGTTTCTTCATGGTTAGAGAGAATGTCACATAAAGATAATGTTATAATTTTTATTTTTTGGTTGTACATTTTTTTCCCCCCAAATATTCCAGTACTGAAATCTAGGTGATGACAAATACCGTAGTTTCTTTATTTCTCTTTCTCTCTCTCCTGTTCTTTCCTCACCTCACACTACTTTTTCTTTGTTTATTTTTTTTTTATGTATCTATTTTTCACCCCCCCCCTTTTAGAACTCCTCCCCAACCCCCTTATATAAACTTCACATATTTTCAGGTTGATAATCTGCATTTCACTTTGCCCCTTAACAAACTACTGATAATCCAGTATTATTAGGTTGGTGCAAAAATAATGTCGTTTTCTCACATATGTTACTATGTGAGAAAACAACATTATTTTTGCACCAACCTAATATTTGTTTTGTTTATGTTACTTGAATAGGAAATGGGCACCGTCAGATATCTACCAAAAATTTACTCTCAATGTGCCGTGATGGATTTTTAACCTGGCACCCCTATAGATTTTTTTTTAAGACCAACAATTAATTCATTAAACCAGACATTACAAAAATATTGCTTTCTTTCTCTCCCTGCTTCTTCAAGTCTTCTCCCACCCTGTTTTTGTTTTCCCCGTCCTTACTTGATGTTTTTTATACCCCCACCCATTTTTGTTTCCTGGTGAATAGTTTTCTCTTTTTCTTTCTTTTCTTTTTTCTTTCTTTTTTTTTTTTTCTTTTTTCTTTTCTTTACTTTTTTCTTTTTTTCTTTTCTTTTTTAAATCCATCCTGCTACACAATTGGTTAATTCTGGGTAGCAAGTAGATAAGACAGCAGTAGTCCAATGACATATAGTCTGTTTGCAGATATTCTGAACTTAATACCTTTACTGTCAGGTGTTTGCAGTTAATAAACACAACCTGAACAAGCGAGTTAAGGCGACTTTCTTTAACCCGAGCAATTAACTCACATTTTTACCTCCTATGGATGTGGTTGATGATAATTTCCTCTTCATACCTTGGGTATCTTTAAAAACCTACGGTAAGAAGTATTTTTTTCTCTTCAGCCTTACTGTGTACCTTTTTATTAAACACCTGATTTCCATTGCATTGTTGACTTGACGACAACGTATTGCTTTTTTTCCGTGATTTCCTTTTAGCCATTTTACAATCAATACAAATCAAAACTATTTCAAGCCGCAGACATCTTTTTTAAAGTGCAAACAATGAGGAAATGAAATCGTATATATCTCATGAGAAAAGGAAGAATTTATGACATGTCAACTTTATTTCTTAGCGTTGCTAATTTAGTGACTTTAAAAAAAAAAACTTGTTTAAAATATAAATATATACGCTTCCAAGTGATATACTCAATATGAGTAATTTTATTTTTTTAAGGACACTTTGCAAAATAACAGTTTAAGTTAACTGAATAAAAACAAGTTTGTTTTTTTCTTAGGTATACATTTATATTCAGATCGTATGTGTACACATGGTCTTATTCTAAAATACTCCTCATTCTCGGATTTATTTACAATTCCGAATGTTTTTCTTGTCTTTTTTTTATGAATGTTAAGCCAGGTAAACGAAGTGGGCATCTTATTCCTCTCTCTTTTTTAAAAATTAAATTTTCTACTTTATTCATGTCTGTTTATATTTTGAAAATATAATTTAATAATGTGTACATATTCTAAAATAAAGTGAAGAAGAGACATGTTTAGTTTACAATTTACCATAACTGTTAATTAATTTCACACACCCTATATGTGTTTTACTTTTATTCAAATATAGATGCATGTGTTTTTTGTGTAAAAAACTGTAAATTATTATGTGTGTTGTCTGTATTGAATTTATGCAGTTAAATAACTTTATCGGCATTACAGGTGAGATATAATAAATAATTATATGAGATGACATTTTTAGGAACAGTACTGGGGTAAAAAATGTATAACAAAGTGGAAAAGTTTTCTTGTGATACGTTTTTTTTTTTTTTTTTTTTTTTTTTTTGCTTATTTATTTAGTCTGAAGTCCTAAAGGACGAATTGCATCACAAGAAAACTTTTTCCGATTTGTCATATATATAAGTTTTACATGACAGTGTGATAAGTATGTTAATTTTTTTTTTCTCTTGTGAAACATTTGCCCTACCAAATCTCTCCAAAAGACAGAGACCAAAGGTTACCAAGTTTTACAGGGCATCTCTGGTCTCAAAAGAACAGTTAACAGCAATAACCCTTCATATTGTCTAACTGAAACATTTGGCAAATCACCACTGTAAATTTTGTCCCAAATTTTATAAAGGAATTTGTTTACTTGCTTGTCAAAACAATTGATACTCATTTAAGCTTCCTTATTCTCATATATATATATATGTATGTGTGTGTGGAGAAAAAAGACAATTGTAAAATATTTTTTAGTCATTTTGTCAATCAAATAAGAAATATTTTACAATTATCATTTTTATCTTTAGAATTATTCTGAGAAATTTCACACGCACACACACATATATATATATATATATATCAATCAGTTAAGTGACAAATTTTATTTGTATTAATCCTATATATATATATATATATATATATATATATATGATTAATACAAATAAAAAAATTTGTCACTTAATTGATTGATATTATATTCACCACCTTGATGCTGGAGTTTTATAGATAAACCCTTTGTAATTGTTCAGTCCACTCATCAGGAGGTTTCAACAATTGATTGTCATTTTTGTTATCTTTATACTAAGTTTAATGTAATTAATTTATGCACTAGTTAGGATGCTCTTATTGTTAATGTTAAGTTTTGTGTGTGTATATGCATGTATATGTCAAATATTGTGGTTATTTCTTCTATATATATATATATATATATATACATACCAGTAGGCTTAGAAACTCCAAAATTTGTTAAACACATAATTCTAATAACATACAAAACTAGTAACCTTGATAACAATTGTAGTAACTATCAAAAGTACTCAGATAGACACAATAAATATTGATTAAAGAAATGGATCAATAAGATAACGATGGAAAGAATAAAGTAACTTTAGAAAGTTAATTCTGACATTAAGCAACTTGGAAGTTAGAAAAACTAAAAATGTTGGACAGACAGACTTTCTCTATATTTTTAATAAAACTTGTTTGAAAGCATTTTTGCTGCCTAAATAAATAAGCATATATTCGACTTGGTCACAAAGAAGCTTTGCTGATCAGACGACATCTGAACAGTGCCTTTAAGCAAAATCTTTCTAGATATAGATTCAACAAAATTATCATATTTGCTCAGTTTTGTATCCAAATGTAAACAAAGTAATTTTCAAGATGTAATGGATATTTTATTTATTAATCTGACAGATTTTTTATCACTTTAAATGTTATTTTTAGTGGGTACTCAGTATTTACTCAAGTCCTCCCCACAAGGTAAGATGTGGCTCAAGGCCAGTTTCTTAATATAAGGCATCCCAAGCACATAGGCTTGGGCAAAAATTGCTCGTAGACCTCCCCCCATAAGCAGTTGTGTAGCTGTGTACCTCCCCCAGACAAGACTCTGCCTTTTTTAGTGGATACTCATGTTTGAGTAGATGCTCCATTTATTTATAAAACAGTATAATTTTTTTTGTTTTGAAAAATATGTCTCTCTAGCAGGATTCGAACCTGTGTTCCCCTGTATTGTAAGATCTGATGTGCCTTAACTGACTTGTTGACAAAGAAGCTTTGCTGATCAAGCACGGTCTGAACAGTGCTTTCATTATGATAACAGAAGATCTGCCAAGGAAGGTGAAATATTGTAAGAATCTTAATGCAAATTCATACATAATTTTTCTCACTTTGTCATTCATTTGCCTAACATTGTTCTGATATATAGGAATTGTATATACATGCACACATAGGGTGTAAGGGGTAAATTGTTGCCATTTTATATTTTTAATTTTGCACATGCACATTGTTTTTGATTCTGTTGACGGCACAGTATGGTAGGGTGAATTGTGCATTGTCTGTGAGAAAAAGAGCACTATTGGAAACCACAAGCTGTGCTTCTTGGCATTTGCACCGGAAGCTCCAATACAAATATTTCAGAGTGTTTGGGTTTCAGTGCAGAGGATTTGGAAAAAAAGTTGGATGAGTCTAATGGTGATTACAAAGGTACAGCAGCTTGGAAGTCTTGTTCTAATAAGAAAAGAACTGAATTTGTTGGTGAGATTCAGGACGATTGACAATGATCTCTCCATGTCAATCAGGTTCATAGCCAGGGACACAGGAATGTCTGAGTTTCTTATGAGGCAGGTGAGAACAAAAGGATACCTTTCCTTTTTGTTCTTCATGGCTTGGGATAAAAATTGACCGTTTCTCATCTTTTATAAGAAATATTATATGTCTTCATATACTACCTGCCTGTTATGAAACTTTTGAACAAACTCAAGCATCCCCTCCAACCAAACATGCTTTGGTTTTTCTCAGACGAGAATAATTTCTGTCAGAATAAGATAGTGATCACACAGAACAACTGTTGGCTTGCTGTGTCCCCCAAAAGATGAACCAAGAGTGATTAAAACCAGTCAACAACATGGAGATGTTTGGAGTGATCACTAGTGATGCCGATGTTATGCCTCCATTCATTTTCCTACCAGACCTCAGACTAAACACGGAGGCCTACATCAAGTGCCTTGAGGAGGTAGTGCTGCTTTAGGTGAAGAGGGTGACTACTGGAAGACACTATATTTAGCAACAGGACTCTGCAAAATGCCACACAAGCTGGAGAATCCAGTCATAGCTGTCAGACAATTTCTGTGACCACATCACCCCTTACATCTGGTCACTTAACTCCTCAGACTGCAACCCTCTTGATTATTATGTGTGGGGTGCAATTGAGAGAAAGACCAACAAAACGCATTGTAAAATGAACTGAAGACAAGGATTATGGCAGCATTCACCATCTTAAACAAGGAGACCATCAAGAAGAGTTTCAGGAGATTCTGAAGTTGTCTGGAAGCAGTGGTTGAAGCTAATTTATCAATGTTACTCAGCTATAGCTGATCCTAACATTATTTTTGTTAAAAATCTTTTTTAGTGTTTGTGAATGGTTAAAATGTTTATGGATTAAATTTAGGAAAATTCTTCTGATATTTGTTTGAACATTATGATGAAAAGGTGGATTAAACAGATAATGTCACACTTACAGTGTTCCTGTTTATTTTTACTTTTTATGTTTTTTTTCTAAATACTCTAAACTTACTTTATGGTTGCTTAGTTCTAAAACTTTTATATACTTAATATTATTATCAAATATTTCCTTATTGCTGGTGTTAGTAGATAACCTAACTTGATTTATGTAAATTATCTAGAATATTATAAGAGTAGTCTGATTCCTTATTGGTGTATCTGTGGCTATGTAGATCTTTGCTATATGATTTATAATAACCAGTATTTGAGTTCAAGGTCACATCTAGAAAGTTAATCACTTTAGAATTAGTGATAGTGGTAATATTTAGTTTGTGATCTTTAAAAAATTTTATCATCTCCTTTCTCAATTGCTCTCTCTCTCTCTCTCTCTCTCTATATATATATATATATATATATATATATATATATATATATATATATATATATAATCCACACATTATTGCTCAAGAAAATTAAACCGGCCTGAAGAACAGATTTTTGCATTAATTTAAAAATAACTTCTTTTCATTGATTTTCAATCAATTTTCACTAATCTTGCACTTCAGTTGAAACCTTGAACTGATTGACTTTTTTAATATAAGCTTTAATTTAAAACCAAACCCAGCAATTTATTTATTATTATCAAATTAATATTCTTCTCTGTCAGTTACATAATTGTAATGAATGATATTCAAGGGGATTAAAGTATTGTATTAGGTTAGTGCAAAAATAATGACATAATAATGTCGTTTTTTGACGTTAAAAAATACGTCAAAAAACGACATTGTTACGTCATTATTTTTGCACCAACCTAATATAAATTCAAATTCTTCTTCCTATTCTTGAATTTTAAAAATTTAACCTATACTAACCAGTAATTCAAATGTGTATTTTTACAAAAGTTGAAGGAATTCATACATAATGTATAAATATGTATTATGTAAATTCAACCAAAGATGTCAATCTGATCAAAAGTGAAACCATCAAAACCTTCTTTTAAATTATATATTCCCCCCACCTACATATTTAAATCAAAAACTGTCAAACTCCTCTTCATTTTTTTTCAAAAATTTTGAGTATTCAGCTGTTGCTGTTTGACTGACAAACATTTCATTTTAGCTTTGCAAGACTGAATTTGCATTATGGATTTGTGAAGTATTGTTTATTTTATTCCAAGGCAATTCTTTATTGTGAATTGCTGGCACCTGGATAAAATATTAGTTTGAATAATTCAATAAGAGAGAAAAAAAAAACATTTCAGTAGGAAAGTTAATGATTTTGCTGTATGAAAATGTCTGTTCTTGGCTAGCAATCACAACTCTGCAACTAATCGTATAGCTAGAATAGGAAGGTCTTCTGCATGCAGAACTGTTGACTTCAGACTATCAATTGTTCTGTTCTATGCAGTACTCCTTAACTGGTTGATTGTTCCAACAATTTCAATATATTGAAAATATTGAATCAAAAGAAAAATCATTATTTTATAGTGAAGTGACTGATTTGTTTTGTTTTTGTTTTTGTTTTTGTTTTTTTTCTTAACAGCTTATCAACCCT